>JAHIAM010014937.1:0-17909 GCA_021605205.1 Aegilops longissima | reverse complement strand
GGGCATCCGGTTCTTGGTTATTGACCAAGAATGGTTCTAGGTCATGTCTACATAGTTCTCGAACCGTAGGGTCCGCACGCTTAAGGTTTCGATGGATGCTTATATTATGAGTTTATGAGTTTTGATGTACCGAAGGAGTTCGGAGTCCGGATGAGATCGGGGACATGACGAGGAGTCTCAAATGGTCGAGACGAAAGATCGATATATTGGACGACTATATTCGAGTTCGAAAGGTTCCGAGTGATTCGGTATTTTTCGAGTACCGAGAGTTACGGGAATTCGTATTGGGCCTTAATGGGCCATACGGGAAAGAAGAAAAGGGCCAAAGGGTGGCTGCCGCCTCCCTTGACTAGTCCGAATTGACTAGGAGGGGCGCTCTTCCTTCCTTCTCCTTTTCCCTTCCCTTTCCTTCTCCTACTCCTAATACATGGAAGGGTTCCTAGTTGACTAGGAAAGGGGAATCCTACTCCCTGGGAGTAGGACTCCCTAGGGCGCCATAGTAGAGGGCCGCCCTCCCTCCTCCACTCCTTTATATACGGGGCAGGGGCACCCCATGGACACACAAGTTGATCTACGGATCTTGCCTTAGCTGCAGGCGGTGCCCCTCCACCATATTCCACCTCGGTCATATTGTTTGGAGCTTAGGCGAAGCCCTCGCGACGGTAGAACATCAAGATCGCCACCACGCTGTCAGTCGACGGAACTCCTCCCCGACGCTTTGCTGGATCGGAGCCCGGGATCGCCATCGAGCTGGACGGTGCTAAGAACTCGGAGGTGCCGAGTAACGGTGCTTGGATCGGTCGGATCGTGAAGACGCATTACTACATCAACCGCTATGATATAACGCTCGCCACGGTTCACGAGGGTACGGGACGGACACTCTTCCTCTCCTGCTATGCCATCACCATGGTCTTGCGTGATCGTAGGAAATTTTTGAAATTACTACGCTCCCCAACAGTGGTATCGAGCCTGGTTTTATGCGTTGATGTCATATGCACGAGTAGAACACAAGTGAGTTGTGGGCGATACAAGTCATACTACCTACCAGATGTCATACTTTGGTTCAGCGGTATTGTGAGATGAAGCGCCCGACCGACATTACGCCAGACGCTTACGCGAGACTGGTTTCACCGCTGTGAGCACTCGTGCTTAAAGGTGACCTGGCGGGTGTCGCTACTCACTTTAGTTGAACTGAAGGGCTACGCCTCGGTCCTTGAGAAGGTTAAACGGAGTCTATTTGACTGAAGTATCGCTGTGGTTTTGATGCGAGGTAAGAACGGTTCTTGCTCAGCCCGTAGCAGCCACGTAAAACTTGCAACAACAAAGTAGAGGACGCCTAACTTGTTTTTGCAGGGCATGTTGTGATGTGATATGGTCAAGACGTGATGCTATATTTTATTGTATGAGATGATCATGTTTTGTAACCGAAGTTATCGGCAATCGGCAGAGCCATATGGTTGTCGCTTATTGTATGAAATGCAACGCCATGTAATTGCTTTTACTTTATCACTAAGGAGTAGCGATAGTCGAGAAGCAATAGTTGGCGTAGACGACAACGATGCTACGATGGAGATCAAGGTGTCGCTACCGTGCGTATGGTGATCATGACGGTGCTTCGGAGATGGAGATCACAAGCACAAAATGAAGATGGCCATATCATATCACTTATATTGATTGCATGTGATGTTAATCCTTTATGCATCTTATCTTGCTTTGATTGACAGCATTATAAGATGATCCCTTACTAAATTATCAAGAAGTGTTCTCCCGAGTATGCACCGCTATAAGTTCTTCGTTGAGACACCACGGATGATCGGGTGGATAGGCTCTACGCTCAAATACAACGGTAAAACAGTTGCACCGAGAATACTCGTTATACTTGACGAGCTATGCATATAAGATATGACCAAACAGACCGAAGGTCGAGCGTGAATCATATAGTAGATATGATCAACATATTGATGTTCAATTGAAACTACTCCATCACACGTGATGATCGGTCATGGTGTAGTTGATATGGATCACGCAATCACTTAGAGAATTGGAGGATATTTTTCTAAGTGGGAGTTCTTAAGAATATGATTAATTGAACTTTAAATTATCATGAACTTAGTCCCGTAGTATTTTGCAAATGATGTTGTAGATCAATAGCTGTTGTTGCTTCCCTATGTTTTTATATGTGTTCCTAGAGAAAATTGTATTGAAAATGTTAGTAAATGATGGGATTGGATCCGTGATCTGAGGTTTATCCTCATTGCTGCGCAGAAGAATTATGTCCTTAATGCACCGCTAGGTGAGACTATTTGAGGGCGATGCACGTTATGAACGCTTTTTCAATATGAGATAACCGTTATGAACGCTATTAGCTCAATATGATGACTACTTGATAGTTTAGTGCACCATGCTTAACGGCTTAGAATCGGGACTTCAAAGACGTTTTGAACGCATGGACCAAGAGATGTTCCAGAATTGAAGTTATTTTTAGCAAATACCCGAGTTGAGAGATTGAAGTTCCAACAAGTTCTATAGCTAAAAGATGGAGGAGAATCGCCAACTAGTGAGCATGTGCTCAGATTGTCCGAGTACTTCAATCACTTGAATCAATGGGAGTTAATCTTCCATAAGATAGTGATTGACAGAATTTTCAGTCACCATCACTAAGTTAGTAGAACTTGTGATGAACTATAGTATGCAAGGGATGACAAAAAGATTTCGAGCTCTTCGCGATGCTAAAATCGGGAAGGTAGAAATCAAGAAAAACATCAAGTGTTGATGGTTGACAAGACTAGTAGTCTCAAGGAAAATGGCAAGGAAGAAGGGAGCTTAAATGGAACGGCAAGCGTTGCTGCCGAAAGAAGCCCAAGTCAGACCTAAGCCGAACGAAAGTATTTGCTGCAATGGAACTGGTCACCGAAGCGGAACTACCCTAATATTTGGTGGATAAGAAGGATGGCAAAGTGAACAAGGTTATATTTGATATACAGGTTATTGATGTGTATTACTAGTGTTTATAGTAGCCCGAGTATTTGATACTGTCGTTGAAGATTAGTAACTCAAACAGGAGTTACGATAAAAGAGACTAGTTGAAGGAAAGGAATGAGTGTTGGAAGTAGTTCCAAGATTGATATGATCATCCGCACACCCCCTATATTTCGGGATTAGTGTGGAACCAAATAATGTTATTTGGTGTTGAGCATAAATATGATTTGATCATGTTTATTGCAATACGGTTATTCATTTAAGTAAGAGAATAAATTGTTTTTGCTTAATGAATAAAACCTTATATGGTTACACACCAATGAAAATGGTTCATTGGATCTCGATCATAGTGATACAATATTCATAATATTGAAACCAAAAGATGCAAAGTTAATAATGATAGTGCAACTTATTTATGGCATGCCGCTTAGGTCATATTTGTGGATGAAGAAACTCCATTGGATGGATTTTGGAATCACTTGATTATGAATCATTTGATACTTATAACCGGCTTTTGGGCAAGATGATAAACTCCGTTTTCGAACAATGGAACGAGATATGATTTATTGGAAATAATACATACCGATGTATGGATCCAATGAGTGTTGATACGTGGCAAGTATCGTTATTTTCCGACCTTCACAAGATGATTTGAGCAGATATGGATATTCTTCTTGATGAAACATAAGTCTGAAAAGTTGAAAGGTTCAAAGAATTTCAGAGTGAAGTGGAAAATCATCGAACAAGAAAATAAAGTTTCGCGATCGATCGTGGAGATGAATATTTGAGTTAGAGTTTGGTCTTCAATTAAAACAATGTGGAATAGTTTCACAGCTCACCCACCGGAACACCACAACGTTATGGTGTGTCCAACGTCAGAACTGCATTTTTATTTTGATATGGTGCGATCTATGATGTCTTTAGATATAGTTTTGGGGTTATGCATTAGAGACACTGCACCGCTTAATAGGGCACCATCTAAACGTGAGATGACACCATGAACTATGGTTTAGCAAAAACCTAAGCCATTTCTAAAGTTTGAGTTGTGATGCTTATGAAAAAGTTTTCACCGATAAGCTCGAACCCAAATCGAGAAGTGCCTTCAAGAATACCCAAAAGAAATTTGGGTACACCTTCATCACGATCTAAAGGCAAAACATTCGTTGTTAAAATGGATCCTTTCTAGAGAAGAAGTTTCCTAAAGAAGTGAGGGAGGAAAGTAGAACTTGATGAGGTAATTGTACCTTTCCCTTATTGAAAGTAGTTCATCACGAAATCAGTTCCAAAGGATTCCCACCAATTAGTAAGGAAGAATGATGATGATCATGAAACTTATCAAGTTGCTACCAAACCTCGAGGTCTTCCAGGTAAGATCCGCACGAGTGGTACGGAATCATGTTCAAAGTCATGTTACTAGACCATGATGAACCCATAACTATGAGGAAGGGATGAGCCCAATTCCCAAAATGGTTTAAGACCATGAAACTGAGATGGGATCCATATATGAGAACAAAGTGGGAC
Organism: Aegilops longissima; assembly: GCA_021605205.1. Taxonomy (NCBI): domain Eukaryota; kingdom Viridiplantae; phylum Streptophyta; class Magnoliopsida; order Poales; family Poaceae; genus Aegilops; species Aegilops longissima. The sequence goes on along the minus strand of JAHIAM010014937.1, from coordinate 13,409 downwards.
TTTGATGGAGTTGCCCATGATCGGCAAGCCATATTATATAAATGGATCTTCAAGAGGAAGACAGATGTGATAGTAATTTACTATCCACAAAGCTCGATTGTCGAGAAAGGTTTTCGACAAGTTCAAGGGTTTGACTACAATGAGATTTACTCAACGAATGCTTATGTCTGTCCAATCATTTAGCAACGCCACATTTTATGAAATCGCAAATGGATGTCAAAACTACATTCTTTAATGGATTTATTAAAGAAGAGTTGTATATGATGCAACCGAAGGTTTTGTCAATCCTAAAGGAGCTAACAAAATGTGCAAGCTCCAAATCCATCTATGGACGTGCAAGCATCTCGGAGTTGAATAAACGCTGATAGTGTGATCAAAGATATAGTTTTATACGATTTTGGGTAAGCCGTATTTACAAGAAAGTGAGGAGCACTACAGATTTCGATAAGTATATGGAATGACATATTGTTGATCGGAAATAATGTAGAATTATTCCAAAGCATAAAGGAGTATTTGAAAGGAGTTTTTCAAAGAAAGACCTCGTGAAGTTGTTACATATTGAGCATCAAGATCTATAGAGATAGATCAAGACGCTTGATAAGTTTTTCAATGAATAATCCTTGACAAGATTTTGAAGTAGTTCAAAATGGAACAGTCAAAGAAAGAGTTCTTGCCTGTTTAAGGTGTGAGATTGAGTAAGACTCAAAACCCGACCACGGCGAAGATAGAAAGAGAATGAAAGTCATTCCCATGCATCACCATAGGTTCTATAAAGTATGTCATGCGGTACGATCTATTGCATACCCACCCTAAGTTGGCAAGGAGTGCAATAGTGATCTAGGAGTAGATCAATGGACAAGGTCAAAATTATCCTTAGTAGAATAAGGATATGTTTTCGATTATGGAAGTGATAAAGGTTGGCCGAAAGGGTTACGCCGAACAAGTTTTAACACTAATCTAGATGACTCAAGTCTCAACGGATACATATTGAAAGTGGGAGCAATTAGCTAGAGTAGTCCGCAGAGCATTATTGACATAGAGATTTGCAAAATAATACGGATCTGAATGGGCGACCCGGACTAAGATTCTCTCACAAAGCAAAACATGATCACACCTTAGTACTTTGGGTGTTAATCACATAGCGATGTGAACTAGATTATGAATCTAGTAAACCCTTTTGGGTCTTGGTCACATGATGATGTGAACTATCGATGTTAATCACATGGTGATGTGATCTAGATTATTGACTCTAGTAAGTGGGAACAAGGAAATATGCCCTAGAGGCAATAATAAAGTTATTATTTATTTCTTATATCATGATAAATGTTTATTATTCATGCTAGAATTGTATTAACCGAAACATAATACATGTGGAATATATAGACAAACAAAGATGTCACTAGTATGCCTTCTTTTTGACTAGCTTGTTAATCAAAGATGGTTATGTTTCCTAACCATGAACAAGGAGTTGTTATTTGATTAACAAGGTCACATCATTAGTTGAATGATCTGATTGAATGACCCATTCCGTTAGCTTAGCCACATCGCTTAGTATGTTGCTATTGCTTCCTTCATGACTTATACATGTTCCTATGACTATGAGATTATGCAACTCCTGCCTCGGAGGAACACTTTGGTACTACCAAACGCCACAACGAATGGGTGATTATAAAGGAGTACCAGTGTCTCCAAAGGCAATGTTGGGTTAATTTTAGAATTAGGATTTGTCATCCAATGCCGAGAGGTTCTGGCCCTCCGGTAATGCACATCACTTAAGCCTTAAGCATTGCAACTAATGAGTTAGTTGTAGATGATGTATTACGGAACGGTAAAGAGATTCCGAACGATTAAACTAGGTATTGGAACCACGACAATCTGTAAGTAACATACCGATGACAAAGGAACAACGATGTTGTTATGCGGTTTGACCGATAAAGATCTTCAGAATATGTAGGAACCAATATGGGCATCCAGGTTCCGCTTATTGGTTATTGACCAAGAATGGTTCTAGGTCATGTCCATAGTTCTCGAACCGTAGGGTCCGCACGCTTAAGGTTTCGGGAGTTATATTATGAGTTTATGAGTTTTGATGTACCGGGAGTTCGGAGTCCCGGATGAGATCGGGATTGACGAGGGTCTCAAATGGTAGACGTAAAGATCATATTTGACGACTATATTCGGAGTTCGGAAAGGTTCCGAGGATTCGGTATTTTTCGAGTACCGGAGAGTTGGGAATTCGTATTGGGCCTTAATGGGATAAAAGAAGAAAAGGGCCGGGTGGCTGCCGCCCCCTTGACTAGTCCGAATTGACTAGGGGGGCCCCTTCCTTCCTTCTCCTTTTCCCTTCCCTTTCCTTCTCTCCTACCCTAATACATGGAAGGGTTCCTAGTTGACTAGGGGAACTTCTCCCGGGGAGTAGGACTCAGGGCGCCTATAGGGGCCGCCCTCCCTCCCCCTCCTTTATATACGGGGCAGGGGCACCCCGGACACAAGTTGATCACGGATCTTGCCTTAGTCAGGCGGTGCCCCCTCCACCATATTCCACCGGTCATATTGGGGAGCAGGGGCCCCGCGACGGTAGAACATCAAGATCGCACCACGCCGGTTGGGACGGAACTCCTCCCCGACGCTTTGCTGGATCGGAGCCCGGGATCCCATCGAGCTGACGTTAAGAACTCGGAGGTGCCGGAGTAATGTTGGATCGGTCGGATCGTGAAGACGAACCACAATCAACCGGTTGATATAACGCCGCCAAGGCCCAAGGGCACGTGGACGACACTCTTCCCTCCTATGCCATCACCATGGTCTTGGGGGATCGAGGAAATTTTTTTACCGCCCCCAACAATGTAAACTTGATGCTACCGAGAGATCCATGCTTATTTTGAGATACTTGGGATGTTTTTAACATATGGTTTGCTCTATCCATCCATGCCCTTGTTTGCAATTATGGAGTGCCATAGCTTGAGTCAATCGAGCCATTTTTCTATAAAATGTTTCCGGCAGGTTGTTTACATGTTATTCAATTTTGCCAAGGTTGTTGTGTTGATCCGTTATGCTATGATGTTGTTCTTGCCATGTATAGCTTCTATGCCATGTCTTCATGTGAGTTTCTTTGCCGCCATGTATTGCTCGGTTGGAGTGGTTCGCCAACGCCTACTTGTTATCTGTTATGCCATGCTCCCCAAACCAAGTCTAATCTTATGTTTTTGCTATATTACATGCTTGAATCATTTTCCGATCCTTTGGCTTATGGTCATAAGGGACTTTTGTTATATGTTTGAGTAGATTCATGCCATGTTGTTTCTTGATATCTGTGTAACATGTTGTTTCAAGCTCTAAACATGTTAACCGATGTTATTTCCCATGTCCTGAATTCTTAAGTCTAAAACTGTTATTATTTGCAATCTTGCCATGTGTGTTTGAGCATGTTCTAGTGATTTATGGAGATAGCCGTGTTCATGTTTTGTCATGTTTTACCTGTAGATCATGCCCATGCCTTTTGTTCTACGTTGAGATCCGTAGCATGTTGTTTTGATGCTTGCAATATGCCTAGTTGCTTTTTGGACAGATTGTTGCTATAACTTGTTTCATGTGCATGTTTGAACCGCTGTTCGCTTTTGAGTGTGCTCTATATGAAACTTGCTTGATTTTGCATGTAGTTTCATATTATCATGTTGCATCCTTGTTTTGAGGTTTTTGTTGATGTTTGTATGCATTTTGCATCAATGCCATGTTTATCTTGTTTTGCTATATTTCTAGGCCGAGTCTAATCTAATGAACTTTATATGTAATTTGACTAGAATTTTGTAGATCATCTTGTGCATCTTAACTTGCTGTTTAACAACTTGAACATGTTATTCAGATCTGGACCAATTTCGAAATTTGATATGAGGACTTACCGAATTGTTATATGTTGCCGCCTCATTTAAACTTGCTTTGATGTGTTGCTTTGTTTGCATCATCTCTGCCATGAGTAGCTTCATGTAGTTTTGTCATGCATCATGCTTGTTGTGCATCATGCCTTGTTTGTGTGGTGTGTTTACTATGTTGTGTGCTTCTTCTTGTTAGTTCCGTTTGCGATCGGAGGATTCGTCGCTCACGCTTGGTTCGCTTCATCCGCTCATCTTCTTCATGGACTCGTTCTTCTTCCTTATGGATTTCGGCAAGATGACCGCATCGGATCTCACTACTATCATTGCTAGTTTGCTTCGTTTATCGCTTGCGGCACTATTACATGTTTATCGCCATCCCAAATTGCCATGTCCCTCTAACCTTTTGCACCCTTCCTAGCAAACCGTTGTTTGGCTATGTTACCGCTTGCTCAGCCCTCTTATAGCGGTTAGTTGCGGTGAAGATGAAGTTTGTTCCTTGTTGAACATGGAGATGTTGTTCCTTGTTGGAACATGTTTACTTGTTGGGATATCACAATATATCTTATTTAATTAATGCATCTATATACTTGGTAAAGGGTGGAAGGCCCGGCCTATGCCGGTTTTTGTTCCTCTTCCTTCTAGTTTCCCCATATCGGTATTATGTTCCCGGATTTTGCCCCTAACGCGGTTGGGTGATTTATGGGACCCCTTGACAGCGCTTTGAATAAGACTTTTCCAAAGGCCCAACATTGGTTTTACATTTGCCTCACCTAGCCTTTTCCCTTGGGAGTCGCGATCCCAGGGTCATCTTTATTTACCCCCGGCCTGCTTGTCTAAGGTTGGTCCAAACGAGCACCGTGGGGACCATCCCTTGGCAACTTGGGTTACGCCGATTATACGCTTAGCTTATCCGGCGGGCTCGAGACGAGATAGCGCTACTATCGGGATGTCGCACCGGAGGTCTTGCTGGTCTTGTTTTATTGCTGTCGAATGTCTTGTAGCCGGATTCCGAGACGATCGGTCTTCCCGGGAGAAGGAATATCCTTCGTTGATCGCGAGAGCTTATCATGGGTTGTTGGGACACCCCCGCAGGTATAAACCCCGGGTGTGCCCTTATGGGGCGATAATTTGTTAATATCCGTTGTAGTAAACTTGAAGAAACCTTCTAAAATACACCAACCGTAAAGGGAATGTGAGTGTCTTTTTCGGGTTGATCGAGAGGAGAACATTTCGGGTTATGTCCGAGTAGGAGTTCGGATCACTTTTGATCATTACTAGTTGACGATCCCTTTGTTTTCTTCTCGCCTTCATTTTTATGTTAGCCACCATATATGCTTAGTCACCGCAACCTCACCACTTTACCCCTTCCTTTCCCATTAAGTTTCTAGTCTTGATACCCATGGTAATGGGATTGGAGTCCTCGGCTCAAGAATACACCACCGCCAGGTGTACAGGGGGATCATGACGGAGAGCGATATTTGCTTTTGGTTCTTCTTTGCTTCTTCCATCAGGGATAGGTTCCGTCGCAGCCCTAGCAGGGTATGTCGTTGAGCTTCGCATGTTCCATCCGTAGGGATGTTGATCTTGTATATGATGTTGATGTATTCTGTGGCATTTGTGCCTTATGTATGTATCCCCATCTATTATGTAATGTTGATGTAATGATATCCACCTTGAAAGCGCTTAATATGGGTCATTTGGTGGGACCTTCAGTTCCTTTTGGATAGGGTCGATATTCGTGACACCGTGGTTTGATCAAGGAGGCATGGGGATGGACCGATTATGTCTAGGGTTTTATCTTCACACATACCAAGGTGGCGGACGGCACAAGAGAAGAGGTGCACGACGGCGCACGACCCCGCTCTTTCCCAACCACCCCAAGGGTACACGGTGGAGCCATTTCTGTATGAAAAGGCAGCCCAGTGGTAATTTGGCACGTATGTTGTCCACTTGGTGGAGGGAGGATCGCTACCATGGGTGAACAAACAAATTGCATTTGAGGTATGTTAAATTAAAAAGAGGAAACCATGTGGGCCTCCTTAGAGGCAAGGCTCTATACAGGAGTACTTTTGATGTGTCCCTTAACCCAACGAGGAGAAACTTGCTTAGACGCTTTCCCGCCCACGGGCGGGTGGCTCGCAGGATGATTGAATCACTACCATCAGATTACGCTCCCTTGCCCAGGGTTCGATCACGAGGAGAAAATTTTACACCCCTCCGCTTCCTCGTCCCTACTACACTTTGGTTAGTACTCCCTATTTACCTATACAAACTATAAAAAAAATACATTTTGCATCTATACAAGGCCACAAATAGTAATCAAGACAAAAGTTACTACTCCTTTCCAGTTTATGGCTCAATTTCAAAATTCTCCAACCAAGGTAGATGAGTGGTCGAATTAATTTGTTGTTTGCACAATACGCCGCTTTTTCTCAAGAAGTTTGTTTACCGAGGCATTAATTAGAACAATGCATGAATGACCACTAAATTTCCATGAACTTGTACATGCATTGTTAGTTTCCCTTGACACTGTTATGCCGGGTGATCTAACGACCAAATCCAACATGTAATGGTACTACTACTAGTATAGTAGAATTGAGACTTATCAAACGGAAAACTAATGTTTGTTAGATGAGCCCTATAAACCTAGTGGGTACGATTGGAAAACAGATTTTTCCAAAACTAAGTCGCCCTTTCATGAAATTAGTATACCCCGCGACCCCTTCATGAATTATGTACTTCCTCATGTGGGACATATAGCAACCGGTCGACGGTCAAACCAAATAAAGGGAACAGCAGGGGGACGACCCCACTGATCGCCCGAGTAGTAATGAGCAATGAGACGCCAAATCACAATGCCCACCTTCCTGGACGCAACCATTATTTCACACTTCGTTCGACATCATCTCAAACCACGATAGTATTGCTTGCTTCAAGAGGGACACGCCGCTTGGTACCAATGACAGGGACCGCATGAGGCCATGCCCCCCCCGACGCGAAAATCACCTCATTTTACTATAATTCCCCAAAGTTTACTACATGGCATGCAGTTTCTAGGTTGAGAATTTAATCGCTTATATATATGTGATGAACAGATGCTAGCCTTTAAAATGTATACTTTTGTACAGAGTACCCACATCGATGGATTGGCCATGGAGAAAAATTGAAATTTTAAAAAAGGGGTAATAGAGAGCGCCATCGCCAAATTATGCATATAGTACTATTAAAAAGCTAGTACGTTTAATTGGGGTGCTAAATTTATTAAAGAAATACTAGTACTAGTATGTACATACCAAGAGTTAAAGTAACGGAAGAAACATAACATAGTTCCGGGGCTCAACAAACACCCTCAAATTAAACTAAGCCACCGAAATTAAACTATGCAACTAATCCAGACACTGATTAGAAGTTTAGAACCACCATGAGCAACGAACCCACCTTACTGAGTCCTCGCCCACGCCCCGATTGCCCTTGTCCCTCTTCCCTTGGCCGAATTTTGCTTGAACCCCAACTTTGTTGCTTTCATCCAACCCTTGTAGATATTGAAAAAAGGTAGCCATCCATTGCGCGCATGATGTGGTCTATATCAGACATTCCGCTCCATGCATGACGATGAAACGTGTATGGAGGTTTCTCAAATACGATTTAAGGATGAACCATTCTCCCGCCAGGTCAGATTGAAGTCGACGAGAGGGCACCACCGATTCTTCCGAGGTCAAGGGGGTTGCCACCGAGGCCTATCCGACGAGGACTTCTTTGTCGTTTTAAAGTCTACAAGAAAATTTGACTGTTTTTCCTCGAGGAAGTTCTTAAACCTGCACTCAACGCGGCATGGCATATGTGGTAGACCGAACGTTATGTACGCAAACCCCGATCACGCGGCTTCTTCCTCTCTTCGCCCTTAGATCCTTCTTCGCCCCACAACGTGGTGTACCAACATTCAGCCCAGCAACCCACTCATCATGTGAGTTTTAACATGGTCCTGCAGAAAGGCATCCTTACCTTCGGAAGTAGGTGTAGATGCGCCAAACTCATCGGGTGATGGTTCTAACCTTGTACTCACCCCATCGGGAGATTTGGGACGCCATGGATTTGGGAGGAGGGTTAGGATTAGTGGAACTGTTAATGTGAATGGACGGACGACTAGGAGCGAACCCCAAGTATTAAAGGACGGGGACGGTAGGAGCGAACCCGCCGGCGAACGGGGGTTAGTGGCTTTCATTTCCCATGATACGGGCTTCAGAGCCCTTGGATCTGAGATCGAACGGTTGCATGGCGGATTCTAGACCTATGGGTGAATATCCTATCCGGAGGGTTATTTCCAAATTTTAGCAACTTAGCATGCACGCTTGATTCAGATCCAACTGCAAGAGCCCGATCATGGCGGCTTACCACTTTAAGCCGCCGCACGGGTCGGTTCTTTGAGATTTAACAGGGTAGGGCTATCCGATGTTGGCATGTCAACATAGTCATCACTTAGTCACCCTACAAACTTGGCTATAAGGTTGGCTATAAGTGTATTTTTTACCCTCTATCTTTTTTTTCGATTTTCCTTAATTATAAGAACGTTTTTGACACTAGTGTAGGTCAAAACGCTTATATAATGGGACAGGGAGTACTAGTATTTATTGCATTTGCCAAGGAGTGACCTCTTCCAATGAAATGGTGTTGCTAAGTTTGTTATTTAATTAGCTATAGACTCAAAATTGTCTTTTCACCTAGGTACACGCTTAGCACCGCTTTCTTCCTTGGGTCACCAAACTAGTCTCTCTCTTCTGATTAACTTGCCACATCACTTTATGCCTATGTGGCAAGCTTAACAAGGGAGCAAGGACAATAGGCCTTTACATGGCATTTTTTGCAATGTGGAGGAAAGAGGAAGGAAAAGTGGAGAAGGGGCTCATGCAAGAGCCAGCCCTCTACTACATGGTGGAGCATTGGGAGAGGCACCGATGGAGGTGGTCAGAATCGAGACTCACGCCTCATAGCCCGAAAATGATAATAAGTCAAATCAGGGGCCCCACCCCAGAGAACTCCGTCAAATCACACAACCCACGCCAGAGCCACTCCCTGCCTTCGCCTTTGAACCGACTAGGCGGAATCCCCTATCGCCAGAAAAGCCCCCCTCACTTTTAAATACAACTACCCTCCGCCAGGTGAGTAAGTCATCTTACAAAACCAAATAATCCCAAAATATTAAGGCCCGGTCATTAACTTACCTCTTTTTTTCTTCACATATCAACCAATAAGAATCCAATGATATACTTTTGTGACATAGTAACTCATATTTAGTTAGTCAAATGGATGACCTAGAACTAATGCGCCCTAAAACCGAGACGCCTACAAATAAAAAACCGAGACGGAGAGGGTAGTTAGCACGATCCTTTTAGATCAATATAGTCGGATTCACCAAGGAGCAAAACCAAGTGGTAGGTTGCTCCGCCGGTTCGAGCAACTCAAGGGGTCACCGCAAAATGGCACACTTAACAGACCCCTTTGCGACATGTGGCTCATCCACCGCCTTGTTCCACGATATGCACCAAATCAAAGTTCAAGCAGCGGTTGAATTGAGGCACCCTGTCGAGGCCCAAAGAGTAGAAAATGAGCGATGAGGGGTCAAATCACAAAGCCCCACCTTTCCGGATTAAGCTGACAGAAGCAACCATCATTTCACTCTAGCGCAAGAGCATAAAGAAAAGAGAAAACAATTGATGCGGAGCTACCTAGGGCACCCTAGGTAGGGGCTCCACTACAATCCTTTTTTTAAAGCGCCCACTACAAATCGGCTTTCCTCGCCCTCTTGAAGAAAACCGATGATGGGCGTAGGGTTTGTAGGAGTACTACGGCAAGGGCCAGTAGTAAAGGGTTCGAGTGACCCTTAAATATGTGGGGCTTGGTTTTACGGAACGAGGCACATTTTGGGTTGGGACCAGGAGATATAGACCAAAAAATTGTGGACGAGGTTCAAAAAGGCAATGATTGGGCCCTCATTTTGATATACCCAAATGGAAATTTGCTACTCTACTCAAAACTAGTAATACACATGTATTGAACCATGAGATTTCAAACCAAATTATGAATAAATACACACTATAGCATGTAAAGCTTTGAGTCATATATGCATGATGTAGATGTTCGTTAGTTCTTATAGTTCATCTCATTCAAAATCAATTAGTTTTATAAAATTTAAGATTCATGGGGGTGCATTGTAAATCATAAAGTAAAAACAAATAATGGCAATTCATTTAGAAAAATAATCAATTATGATACGAAGATTCTAGAACAAAGGAGAAGTGCTTGTGTTTTGAGGTTTTGCATTATGCTTAAGTTCAACCATGGAGTCTTCTAAATTGTACATTTGGGATCCTGGAATGTTGATGATATCCAAGGCCAAAGTGCTCGGATTTGCCCATCTCCGACCGTCGGGTTAGCTTCATCCAAAATCTTTCAAAGTTATTACACTATATAGTTCTTGTGCCATAGTTGCATGTTTTGGAAAAAGCTACTAGTGGGTTGTACTATCTATTTAGGAATAAAGATGTATACATGGAAGTTGTAGGAAAGAGATGACATGGAGGATCTCAATTCCTATGAGTAGGGATTGGAAAGAGATGTCATTTGGTTCACATCATAGGAACTTTTCTATTGAATCTAGAGATGACATGTATCTCAAGTCCTATGAGGAGGGATTAGTAAAGAGGAATTTGGTTCATATCATAGGAACTTTTCTATTGAATATACGCTAATGTTTATTTTCCTTGAAATTAAGGAGTATAGGAATCCATTCATATGAACCAAGTGGCTCTAAAGCTATAGAAATGATATCATGTTTATTTCCTTTGAAATGTAGAGTATATGAATCTATTCCTATGAACCAATTGGCTCTAAAGGAAAAAATCCTATAAAAATCATATCAATAGAGTTCCTATGATATTCCTACACTAAAGGATGGTTGAAATTGCGCGGTGATACGATGGTCTTTCTTTGTAGACCTCACCCATCTTTATAGTTACCTCTGAGAATGAAATGATATATAAGGTATTCTAATGTGCAATTTGGTACAAAAAACTCGTAAAAGTTTGCAAGGTTCTAATTTTCAATAAAGCTATATGCACTCATTTTGAACGGAGGGAGCATACGGCAGCTAACACCACGGGAAGATTTTGTGTAGGAGGAGTGTGTTCTTTAAATGACATGGCAAACGCCCCGGGATGCCGATCTAACGGTTCTTACGGCCAAAAAAAGGTTGGGTAACTTTGTCGGATAATGATTTACACACATGCATTGCATTGATGCCCCTCTCTCTCACGCCACGCACCTCACGAGTCACAACTCTCCCAGTCCTTCCAGATCAAGTGGCACCCATGCTTATCTCAGGTAGACGCCACGACATTGTGCCTTCACACCCTACCCACTAAAACAAAAGACGACACATTTTATTTTAGCTCACCCACACACTTATATTATTAATTTATGGGAACGCTTTATATATATATTGTACCTCACGAAGAGAAGGCACGACGACTAGTTCTCTCACACCCACCTGGCAAGGAGCCATTTTTTGAAGGGCAACAAAATCACTCCACTATATATAAAGCAGAGCCTTAGGCTTGTTTACTAGGGTTCCTCCGCTCACTCTCCTGCTCTCCAGATCTAAGCAAGACATAGGGGACACACCTCTCTCACTCACGGCTGGTCACAAACCGGCCGGACAACCTCGACCAAGGGGGGTGGCATCGTCACCGTGCCGGGGCGAGGAGGAGACCAACGGCTGCCCAAGATCCCGATCGGGCCCCCTTTTCCGAGAGAGCTGCCGGGAGGGCCTCCACCCCTTCTTCCTCCCACGGTATTGTGGCCAAGATGCGGCCTGACGCCGTTTTACATGCCGACCCCTGTATATATTCTTCAACCTGCCTTGCTTTATGCCCCCCTTCCCTTCTTTGGATCCTTTTCTATCCTCTTGTTCCAAAGCCACCTAGACTTCTACTATTATTAGAAGTAAAGCTAGTTCATAAGTCAACCAAAGGTTGGTTCAAACAGGAAGAAAGGGAAAGTTTAGATGAATCTAGGACTTGGTTCTAAGAGGAAACGGGGAAAGTAGTAATATATGTCTTTAAATAACCGATTTGATTTGCAAACAGGGATGTCTGTTCATATCGTTGGATGTCTATTCCATATCTTTCCCCGAATCAAAAGCACACCTAGTTTTAGTACAACGCAAAATGAGATGGCTATCCTCGTTTCGCCGCCTAACCTCCCGCCTTCAAGGTATCCCTACATTGGTAGTAACTAAGGTAGAATGACCAACGAATCTAAAGAAGCTGATTCAGTTTTATTTCCCTTCAGGAAGGAAATAAAACAATCATCCTAGTCCGAATGCACTTTCTACCAGTTCATCCATGGACCGAGGACTAGGGCACGGCGACCAGGTTTTTTGGACAGGGGGGACAAGAGGCATTGTGGTCTGCTTATTTTCAAATAGCGGTGCTTAAATTTAGTGGAATGCACAAGAATTTCACCTGTCAAGAACCATGGTTCAGTTCAGATTCCATGAGACCACAATTATAATTGGTTATTCGAATGAGAGAACCTAACCCTGATGGTGGCAACAAGAAAAACCAAGTGAACCCGGAAATTTGCCCGGGAGGCCCTTTGCCGAGAAGCCTTGCTTTTTTTTTCCTGATTTGTAAACCTTCTCACAACTTTGTCTTTTTGTTGTGAACTATATATGTTTGTTATGTTCTATGAATCATTGAGATGTATAAAACTGCTTAACTTATGCTTTTAAGATTTTTATGAAGACGAGTTTAATTGAGTGTTCCACATGAGCCCGACTAGTGAACGTTGGAATTTATTACATTGTGGCCTCAATTAATCGCATGAACCATAAAAGATACATAGTTGCTTATATGATTCATGGGCACACAAAAGTGAGCTCCCAGACGGATTCAAAAGACTACCCAGGGGTATACAAGGTTCATAATTAGACACAATCCAAACTACTATTAAACACTATGGGCAACTATTTCATGCCTCGATCTAATTTCTAACACAAGACGGACCTTGCCATGAAACATCGGGACGCCCCGCAGCTCAACTGTGAACCTTCATGAAGAAACCTTGTGGCCTTGACGATAAATTGTTTGTGGAGGCATGCCACCCATCTTCCGTAAGCTTGACAAGAACAGATGCCTCAAAAAAGGAGTAGCTTTGAACTTCTTGTGCCAAGACACTGGACAACACACAACAAAGGAGGCTGGAATACACCTTCATTGGTATAACGAAATGGCTTCGGATCCAAAGCCTAAGAACTCGTTTTCCGGTATATTCAGGCCGCCATAGCGAGTGAATACAACCAACCAACCTTGTTCAGACGGGTCTAAAAAGTAAACAAATTTGAATTACTTTTCAAAGATAAGAAACACAAGTTATTTAAACCACTATGTATAGCATGGCATAAGTAATAAAATTTTGCATTATTAATCACCATACTTCCTTTTCTAAAAAATCACCACATACTTAGATGAAAACCAACAA
>JAHIAM010014935.1:0-17717 GCA_021605205.1 Aegilops longissima | reverse complement strand
TTGGTTTAGGAATAGGCTCAAGAATTGGATCAGAACTGCTCAGAGGTAGCTCGAGGTGCCCAATTATTTTCACTAGCCAACATATTATTCAATAGAATTTCAGCATCATCCGTGTTCTTTCCCTAAAAGAGAACCAACACAACTATCCGTAATATCCGAAGCATCATTAGTCCATTATAAAAGATATCAAATATTTTAGGTTTCTTAAGAGGATGATCAGCAAAGCATTATAATCTTGAGAAGCCTCCCCAAGCTTGTGGGAGACTCTCTTCTTCAATTTTCACAAAATTGTATATTTCCTCAAAGCAGCTTGTTTCTTATGAGCAAGGAAATATTTAGTAGAGAAGTAATAAATCATATACTGTGGACTTTGCACACAACCAGGATCAAGAGAATTGTACCATATCTTAGCATCACCCTTTAACGAGAACGGAAATATCTTAAGTAAATAAAGGTAGCGCGATCTCTCATTATTAGTAAATAGGGCAGCTATATCATTCAACTTAGTAAGATGTGCCACAACAGTTTCAGATTCATAGCCATAAAAAGGATCAGATTCAACCAAAGTAATTATATCTCGATCAATGAAAAATCATAAAAATCTTTATCAGGAACACAAATAGGTGAAGTAGCAAAAGCAGGGTCGGGTCTCATTCTATCTCTAAGAGATTCTTTACTCCATTTAATTAGCAACCTCTTAAGTTCATATCTATCCTGGCAAGCAAAAATAGTGGCACAAGATTCTGCATCAAAAAGATAACCTTCAGGAATAGAAGGCATAGGTTCATCGTCACTAACATCATTGTGTTCGTGTTCAATAATTTCTCTTCTCTAGACCTAGCAATTTGCTCATCAAGATATTCACCAAGTGGCACAAGAGTATCAAGCATAGAAGTAGTTTCATCATAAATATCATGCATAGCGAATGGCATCATCAATAACATGTGACATATCGTAATCAATAGCAGAGTAGGTTTAGGTGTCGCAAACTTACTCATAATGTAAAGTGAATCAAGTGCACAGCTAGATGGCAGTTCCTTACCTCCCTCGTAGTTGAGGGATAAATAGTTGTCTTAGCCTTTCAAGTTCTTCATAGTGTCCAGCAGATATAAATCCCAAGTGACTCAAAGAATAGAACTATGCTCCCAGGCAACGGCGCCAGAAAATAGTTTTGATGACCCACAAGTATAGGGGATCGCAACAGTTTTCGAGGGTAGACTATTCAACCCAAATTTATTGATTCAACACAAGGGGAGCCAAAGAATATTCTCAAGTATTAGCAGTTGAGTTGTCAATTCAACCACACCTGGAAACTTAATATCTGCAACAAAGTGTTTAGTAGCAAAGTAATATGATAGTGGTGGCAACGGTAACAAAAGTAAAGACAACAAAAGTAATGTTTTTGGTATTTTGTAGTGATTGTAACAGCAGCAACGGAAAAGTAAATAAGCGAGAACCAGATATAGAAAACTCAGAGGCACCGGATCAAAGATGGATAATTATGCGGATGTGGTTCATCATGTAAATCATAACATAGGGTGACACAGAACTAACTCCAGTCATCAATATAATGTAGGCATGTATTCAGATATAGTCATACGTGCTTATGGAAAAGAACTTGCATGACATCTTTTGTCCTACCCTCCCGTGGCAGCGGGTCCTATTGGAAACTAAGCGATATTAAGGCCTCCTTTAATAGAGAACCGAACAAAGCATTAGCACATAGTGAATACATGAACTCCTCAAACTATGGTCATCACCGGAGTGGTCCCGATTATTGTCACTTGGGTTGCCGGATCATAACACATAGTAGGTGACTATAGACTTGCAAGATAGGATCTAGAACACACATATATTCATGAAAACATAATAGGTTCAGATCTGAAATCATGGCACTCGGGCCCTAATGACAAGCATTAAGCATAGCAAAGTCATAGCAACATCAATCTCGTAACATAATGGATACTAGGATCAAACCCTAACAAAACTAACTCGATTACATGATAAATCTCATCCAACCCATCACCGCCCAGCAAGCTCACGATGGAATTACTCACGCACGGCGGTGAGCATCATGAAATTGGTGCCGGAGGATGGTTGATGATGACGACGGCGATGAATCCCTCTCCGGAGCCTCGAACGGACTCCAGATCAGCCGCCCCGAGAGAGATTAGGCTTGGCGGCTCCGTGATCGTAAAACGCGATGATTTCTTCTCTCTGATTTTTTCTCCCCAAAGCCAATATATGGAGTTGGAGTTACGCTCGAGGGTCTCTGGGGGCCCACGAGGTAGGGGCGCGCCACCCTCGTGGACAGGGTGTGGGCCCCCTGGTCTTCATCTTTGGCGAGGATTTTTTATTGTTTTTTCTAAGGTGTTCCGTGGAGTTTCAGGACATTCCGAGAATCTTTATTTTTTGCACAAAAAACAACACCATGACAGTTCCGCTAAAAACAGCGCATCCAAGGTTAGTTCCATTCAAATCATACAAGTTAGAGTCCAATACAAGGGCAAAAGTGTTTGGAAAAGTAGATACGGCGGAGACGATCAAGAGCCTCAAGCAATACTACTCGAGACGTCTCGCTGCGCCGCAGTCAGGCTGGACCATCTTGCAAGCCGGTCGATGCTCGCGCCATCGCCTCCATGGGTCTAGCTTAGCTTCTAGTCAATCGATCTTGCGATTCGAGTGATCACTTGCCCTTGGTTAGCGTGCATAGGTGCGTAGGATTTGATTACCTCGTTTCATCGCACCGCCTTTGGTTATATGATAGGTGGGCCAGCCACACCGGGCCCACGTCATTCACCCAAAGGCAGTTGCCATAAGTCAATGAAGCTGCACTCTCCGTGTCTGGCAAAGATAGTCATCTCACCGACCAGTAGTTGGGGCCAAACGAGAAGTTTCATGTTTATCGCTTTATTGGTCCCCATTGCATTTTGCGCCAAGTTTTGACCTTTGATTTAACTAATAAAATGTTAATGCATGTAAACTAAAATGTTGTGTAAGTCACCTACAAAACCAAATAATCCCAAAACACTTAAGCACGTGCATTAACTCCTCCTTGTTTCTTATTTCGTGACACGCCAACCAATGAGAGATGTGGGCTGCATGCTTTCAATTACTTGAGACTACCAAACATGACATGCAGTGTTTAGTTCATTGCATGTAATCCTATTAGTACTCTAGTTAGCAAAAAACATTAAGTTCTCTCACGATAGGAATAAAACACCATGTATTAATTTACAGAGGGAGTAGTACATTTTTTGTGACATGCATTACTAAATCCAGATGGACGTGGTAGTACTCCTAAATCCACACGGTGGTGCTACTAGTACTAGTAGTAGTACTACCAATGTAGTAGTAGGAGTACTAGCATCAGATTACCAGCTTGGTCAATTATTACGTGCTGCCCTCACGTTGAAGTGACAAGACCTCGCACGGAGATGACACCTGAGTATAGGCGCCGTGTTCGCATACCATAGTCTGCCTCACCGCTCTGCAATACTATCATCATGGTTGTAGAGCTAGCCTGCTTATAATTAGCCCTGTTCGACATAATTTCTCGTATAGAGATGCTCCGTGCATTGCACGGAATACCAATATTGGGGTGGACGGCCTCAAGCGCCATCGCCTAGATTTTTCCACGGCCTTCTAGATGTGGTGGGGAGGAGACAAGGCTGATTGTGAGAGACAAGGAGTTGTTTGTAAATAGGGAACAAGTGCGGCATCTTTTGCAAAATGGAGAAGCTTGTTTGTATGCGCCGATCTAGATCCGACGGCTATTGGTGAAAGATGGAGGCACAACATCATCACCAACTCAGACCTGTTTGATTCGCAGGATTTTGAAAACGCAGGAATAGAACACGCAATATTACAAGTTTCAAACTGATATTACAAATGTTAGGAGTAATGCTGCACCTATGAAGAGGGAATTACTAGGAACTTTACGTAAGAACTTTTGTAACTTTAGGTGGATGCAGATTATCGCACAAACTAAAATCCACCGCCTCGACAAGTCACTAATGGGCAAATAAGTTTTCGAGTCTCCGCCACTTGATGTTTCAAAACAAATTTAGCTTCATGAGACTTTGTCATTTAGGCTTAGATGCTTATGTGATCAGCACGCCATTCATTGTTGCGCCAGAGAACGCCAAACCTCATTACCTTGAGCACACTTGCCTCCGTAACAAAGAACTCCGCCAATTTAATCTCGATGCTGCCTCGTAGTCGATCAAATCAATTTCGTAAGATGGAGATCAAGGCATTCGATGAGATTGTTGTAGTGCAGCACATTTTTCACTTTCAGTCTTTTTTTATCTACAAAAGAAGAGAACATATTAGAGCAGGTGGCTGCATGAGATTGCCGTGTCATCAAGAGGTACCAATATCATTCGCCATACGATAGTGTTGGCTGGCTAGTGATATTTTTTCACTCTCTCTCTCTCTCTCTCTCTCTCTCCTTTCGCTTCCTCTCATTTAACTAGGAGCACGTGAAGAGCTTGGGCATTTGTTGCTTCCACTATGTGGCCGATGCCATAGTTCGCAAAAATATGCCACATTATACGATCGATGTCAAATCAAAAGATTTTGGAACCGCTCTCCAGTGAGAGAGTTGGCACGCATGCACATGCACCCACATGTATAAACAAATCAATCAAACCAACTACACCAGCCTCTCACTCTCCCAAACAAGTGTTTTTATTGCCTCAATCTCTCTCTCTCCCACACAGGTTATTTTATTGCGTGAGTTAATTTGGCACCGAGCAAAGTAGGTGATCCAGATTGGGGCACCAGTGAGCAATGGAGGGCATCGATGCCAAATGCATCACAAGTGAATTTGGCACATGTTTTGGCCTACATAGCCCACTATTAGTATTCGTTCGTCCCAAAATTTTGTCTTAAATTTGTCTAAATACGGATGTATCTAGTTACATTTTAGTGTTAGACACATCCATATCTAAACAAATGTAAGACAAGAATTTTGGGACTAAGGAATACTACTTTGTATTTAGTATAAATTTTGACCATAGATTTACTAAGAAATGCCAATGCATGTCACTAAAATTACACCATTTGAAATAATGTTTAGATACTTAATCCAATGATATAGTTCTTAGTGACATGCATTAACATTTTGTCGCTTAAATCTATGGTCAAATTTTGATACTACAAAATTGGAAGAGTAAACCAGACTAAGGTAGTACTTGCTCTTAGGGTAACCATAGAGTTATCGGAGTAGTCAAAGTTACTTTCCACTATGACTAGCCTAGGCTAGTATAGTAGTACAAGATAAAACGACGAGGTGATCACGTGAGAAAAAATACTAAAAACATTTCTTTCCAGAAAAGGAGGTGCAGTTTTGAACACTACATTTGTCATCGTAATTTGGGAAAATTACGAAAAATTGAGCTACGCAGATTACTCGCTTACTTATAGGAAAGAAGTTTCACTCGATGAGTAGCTTCTCCGCACGGAAAGCATGTAAGGAATCCAACAACTTGATCCAGATTAAATGATAGATTTTAGTGCTAAGATCTTCACCGTCGCATGGACCTGGTCAAGCTTGTGGGAATCATTTTCTCGAAGACGGTCAGAATACATCAAGAAGAAATTTAAAATGTGAATTTCAAGAAGACGGAGAAGAAGATGAGTGTTGTACCGAACGATTACGGATCCAATAAAGAGTTCGAGAATTTGGCGCATTTAGTACACCAACGCTGTCAATTTCAAGGCACAATGACCCTGATTTTTGTTGGACCGCCTAGATCCGATATAAGCAATCTCTCAAGAAAAGGCGCATTCTCAATGACCATAACGTGGAACAGCTGGAGTGATCTCTTCCCAATGGATGTCTTGTTGCGGCGCCAGCAAGACACATAAATCCATCGGAGATTCCTCGAGGCGATGTGGAGGCTAATGAACCCGTGGATCTGCTCAAGATGAAGGTACTCGAGCGCAGTACAGCGGTGGAGCAGGTGCTCCATAGCCTTCTTCGAGATGACAACGTCTAAGAGGTCGAGCTGCTTGAGTTGAGGGAGAAGAAGGCGGACGAGCATTAACTGGGAAGATAGCAGAGCTGAAGCGCGCGCGCAGCGCTTCACGTGAGGCGGAGCGCGACGGCGCAGAGAGCTACATCGCCCAGCTTCAAAGCTGAGCTCCTCGAGCTGATCTAGGGCGGGGATAAGAACACTCGTCGAACTTGGGTTGGACCCTGCAGTTGGTACCGAACATGCGGATGTCAAGGCATCCGGATGGCCCTGGTGTGATGAAAGGATATTGGAGACAGCGGCAGCTTGCAATCCCCTGGCGAGGCAGCTGTCGACGGTGAGGTTGAGGGGATGCACGCCAGAGGGGCGCCACCGCCGGGAGAGCAGGGCGGTCCGCACGGCAGATTTGGTGGGGAGGAGGTCGATGATGACGAGCAGCATGTCGCCGGGAGGCTGCTGATGAAGTCCTGCTCGCTGAATGCGGTTTTGGCTTGAGCCGCTCTCGCTTGTTGGCTGCCTCGCGTCTCATCTCAACCGGGCGGCGACGCCGGTTTACACGCAGTGCGGTGTGTGTTGTGTGTTGGTGCGGAAAAGGCCCTTCTGCATGCCGCCATAGGGGTGAATTGTAGCGCTGAAAAGGCCCTTCGCAAGAAGTTTGTCCTCACGCGCCTCAATTTAGTAGCGCAAGGGTGCTACCCGATGTAACATCCCCAGATCACACTACAGAATCCTTATGATCGCGCAAGTCATCTTGATTTACAAAGCTTAATCATGTTGGGGTAATATCTCAGCTCAAATCCTTCTTCTGAATTCTATTCAAATTCAAAGTGAAATTTGAAGTTGCAAAACTTGTTGGAAAAATGTTCATTATTTAGCAAATATTCCAAAACAATTGATGTTAAGAAAACATCACTATGTTGCTAAAATGAGCAGTAGCAATTAATCGAGTGCAATTCTAGCATTTTAAAATGCTACTCCAATTATGAAAATTCCAAATGGATTCAAATAAATCCTGCTTATGGTGGCAAGGCACCACCGCCTCTAGTATTTGTTTTCACCAAGGCACATTTTTGCAAAAGATAATTATTGCAAAAGAAAATGCAAAAGGCTACGTTAAATGAAAAATGTAAAAGTTTTAAAAGAAACCGAAAAGAGGAAAGGAAGCCCCTGCCTCTGGCCTTGGCCCATCCGGACCAGCCGCCCAACCTAGACGGCCCACCTCCCTAGTCGCCTCCTCCCTCTTCAATCGACCGAGGGCCAGGCCGCCACGGACCATCTGCCGATGAGGAGGATAAGGCCAGCCACGACGCCTGGCCTCCTCCCCACCTACCTCCATCCACTGCCGCCTCCCTGCCTCACTCGCCGCTCTCCTCTCCTCTCGTCCCCGATCTGACCTCTCCCTGCCGTCAGCGCCTGTTACCACCACCTGCCACCGCCATCCTCGCCGCCAAGACGCTCCAGAGACGCGCCGATCTCTACTCGACACGCCGCCATCGAGCTTGGGAATGACCGCACGGTCGGGATCGAGCTCGTCCTCATCTTCTCTCGCCGCCGTGACCGCCGCTGCCTCCGCCAGCTCAGGCCCTAAGTTGTCACAGCTTTTGTAGCCGCCGGTGAGCTCCTCCTTCCTCCATTTTTCCTCGCACCGTGGTTCTCCCTTAGCTAGCTCGCCGCCGCTGCCGAGAGCTCGCCGTAGCTCACTCACCATCATGGCCACCGGGCCCGAAGCAGGCCCCGAGCTCAGAGCGAGCCCGGGCTCGGCGAGCCCAACTATGCTCTTCGGACGCTTGTCGATCCCACATCGCCAGAGCCACCAACGCCGATTCCGGCCGCCGCCGACGACCTAGCGCCGACTCGTTTAGCTCGACTAAGGCCACATATCAACGCGGACGTTGTTCCTGCTCAACGCCACCAACCGCTGCCGATTTGGTCACGGACGACAAACCCGAGCCCTCCCCGCATGCGCCGCGATTTTGGGTCCGGAAGCTCGAGTCCGCCGACGTATTCGCAGGGCCCATCTGTCCCCATCGACGCTGGGCCCCACGGGTCCTCGCGATCGGTTTGACCAACAACATGCCGACCGGGCACTCGACCCACCGACATGCGGCCCCTAGCTTAAACGTTTAAAATAAATAAATTTAATTAAAATCGTGAATTAATTAGTAATTAGTTAGTGATCCACCAGGGCCCACCTCTAATTAGCCTGATTAGATTAATTTAATCCACTTGTTTACAAGGATGACATGTGGGCGCCACCGCTCGGTTTGACGGTCACCGACTGTTGATTGCCGACGCCAAGATTGCATCATGCCGACGTCATATTCTTTTAATATGAATAATTCTAGAATATGGTTTAATTTTGAAAATCATAGAATTTAAACAGAATCTGGAAAATGTTCTCTATATGAAAGTTGCTCGGAAAATCCAACAATCCAATACGCCTTCAATCTCACCCGCTGCTCAGTATAGCTAACCTGCAACTTTCCTCCTGCGCGCCTTAAATGTTAACACCGAAAACATTCCTGATGTTTCCTCCTTTGTCGGATCACCTAGTACATCGCTAGCGCACACCTAGCTCCTTGTTTGCTTTGTCATGCATCTGTTTGCAATGTATTTACTGTTTCTTCCTCCTTCTCCTAGAACCGAGACCGACGCCGCTACCAAGACGACTTACGGTGTTGAAATTCTCCTTCTTGTCGAGCAACCAGCAAGCCCCTTTGATCACCAGATATCGCTTATTCTTCTCTATACTGCTTGCATTAGAGTAGTGTAGCATGTTACCCTGTTAATCCTATTCTGCCATATAGCCACCATTGTTGCTACAGCTTGTTACCCTTACCGCTACCTACGCTTAGTATATGATGCTAGTATTCCATCTCGGGCCCTACATTCTTGTCCTCGCCATGCTATATTATCGGGCCGTGATCACCGGAGGTGATCACGGTATATATATATTTATACATGATACATGTGGTGACTAAAGTCGGTCGGTTGTGGAGCACCCGCGAGTGATTCACTTGATTAGCTGAAAGGACCTTTGTCCCAACGGCCCTCTGGTGGATCTTTTGGCGAGTGGCAGGTTGAGACCGCTAGAGAGGGGCTGGCCCTGCTTCGCTCATGAAACTTAACACGCTTAACGAGATCTTGGTATTTGATCTGAGTTGGGTCATTGACCTTATACGCACTAACCGCCACGGGACAAGATATGGGCAACCGCGCCGGGTATCACCAAGCATTTCGGACGCTGGATGGAGCGGCCGCGCGGATTGGACCGAACGCCACTAGGCTAGGTCTGCCGCCGCGAACGCAGGTGTTAAGAGCGGCGGGCCTGCACTGCGGCGCTTAGGTTTAGACCGCGGCACCTCGTTATGCCTAGGTGGGCTGCACGTGTTGATCTTCCGCTCCGCATGACCCAGAAAGTGTGTCCGCCAAATGGGGTCGAGCGTTCTGTAATGTGGCACCCGCAGGAAGTTAATCTATTCAATAGCCGTGATCTTCGAACGACGACTTGGAGTTGTACCTTGACCTTATGACAACTAGAACCGATACTTAATAAAACACACCCTTCCAAGTGCCGAACAACCCGGTGGTCGTTTCAAGGGCATTGAGGAGGGATCCGGTAGGATTATGCTATGTGATGCTACTTGGAGGAATTCATTCTACTTCTTCTACATGTTGCAAGACTGGAGGCGCTGGTTTAGTCTTCACAAGATTAGCTATCCCCGCCTTTATTCGCATTCCGCAGCTCTACCCACCGATATGGCCTTACACATATATCCATGCATATGTAGTGTAGCTCTTGTTTAGAGTACTTTGATGAGTACTATGGTTGCCTTTGTTCCTTTTCCCCATACCTCTACCCATTGTTGCGACTGCACGATGGAGCCCAGGAGCGACGCCACCGCCGATGACGATTACTACTACCTGGAGGCGCCTACTACTACGCAGCCCATGGACTACTACCAGGACTAGTTAGGAGGATGTGTGCAGAGGCCTCGCCTTTTCGATCGTATCCGCTTTGTGCTAGCCTTTTAAGGCAAACTTGTTTAACTTATGTCCGCATCAGATATTGTTGCTCCCGACTGCCTATGATCGAAAGCACTTGTATTCGAGCCCTCGAGGCCCCGGCTTGTATTATGATGCTTGTATGACTTATTTATGTTTTAGAGTTGTGTTGTGTTATCTTCCCGTGAGTCCTCGATCTTGATCGTACACGCTATGCGCATGATTAGTATACAATGAATCGGGGCATCAAAGTTGGTATCGAGCCGAATCGCCTCGTAGGAATCCTTCCACACTCCTGGACGAAGTCCAGTCTAGACTTTACAAAACTTTTACTAACATGGCTGTGTGGCCCATGGGCCCACGCCGCCATTGGGTGGTACTAGGATCTTTTACCTCGACCTTTACCGGGATTCGAACTCTCTTCTATTCGGGTTAAACGAATTTTACTAAAATCTAACTTTAGGTTCTCGAAAATTTTCTCCGGAGAGCCCTGCAATCCAGATTATCGCCGGTGCACCTAGATTTCAAGATACTTCCATTTTCTCGAGGCCTTGTGCCCGTTGCTTTTGCAATTCCTTCCACCAAATATCCCTATGGATAAATTAATACACTTTTCGTTTACTTTATTCCCTTGATCTTGTTATTATAAGATACCTTGAAATCCTTTCTATTGTTCCGAGAATATCTTGTGCCTATGCCATGCAGTTCTTCCACATGAATATACCCACGGATAACTCGACTTACCAAGCATCCACTCATCCCCGCTTGTCCGTATGTGTCACAAAGTCTTTGAAATACCATTCGATCTTCCAAAATCTTCGCCTTATTGTTTTGAAATTTTGCTTACTTTCATTATGGTTAATCCCATAAATCTAGTAATCTTATTGGCATCCTTTGTCACTATCATTTTGAGTCCGTTGATTCTATATGTGTGCTAATGTACGCAATCATCGCTGATCCTTATAAATTATCTTTCCGCCACGCCTTTCAACATGAGCTGGTTCTCGCCAATCAAATTGCCATCGATTCTACCCCAAATCTATTCAACTTAGCTATCCTTGATCGTAGCGCTTGTTCCCTGATCCCTTGATTTGAAAATCATAATTCCTTTGCCATTTAAACATTGAATTATTCAGATGTTCTATAAACCGATGCATTTGCATTCTTTCTTCCTCCGATTGGGTATCGATACCCACATCAGCCCATTGTGGATCGCCATATCCACGTTGATTATTATCCCATGTCCTTCATAATTAATCACCTTGTGAGTTCTTCTTCGATACATAACCTTTGGAAAATTGTATCCTCCTTTTGCCAACCATGCTCGCCGAGCTGGTGATATTTACTCTTGAAACTTGTGGTATATGTTCCTAAGATGCCCCGATGGGTTGAACCTATGCTTCCCTAATTTGTGTGACCCCAAAGGTTATGTGGGTTATACTCATCGCTGTCCGATAAAATTTCAGCCTACAACTTCATGGAAAGTGAGAAGTGAATGAAAGGTTATGCATTGGAGAAGTGGAGTCGACCTTGAACTTTGTGTTCATGCCCATGGACACGATGCAGATCTTATCATTAAAGCTTCTTTAAATTAATTATTCCTTGGTATAAGTTCATTTTATATTTGGGATCTGGCCTTTTGCAATCGTGGTTTCACCACATTCTCCTTTAAATACCATTTCTTCAAGTTTAAGCACTTGTCTTCCGTGGAGCAATACCCACCCAACCTCTACTTTGATTTGACGCTAGTATTACCCTCGTATCTCGAGAACTGTGTTGCTTCCTCGTGAGTCTTCATCTAGTATTGCTTCACCGATCTCGGATTCCCCTGTGTTCGGAAGTTATTAGTCACCGAGAACACCGATAAGTGAATCGATTCCGATCTGATTCAATAACTCTAAGTAATTTTTGTTGCTTACGAAGTTAATAATCATTTGTCAATCCTAGCCTGATCGGCTATATCATTAGCGCAAAATTTTAATTATGCTACCTGGTCCTTCCCGGCACAAATTTTGACGATGAGCTACGCTTACGCCCATTTTCCTCATCATATCATTTCACCTTAAACATCAAGCTTGATTTCAAGTTTGTGTCGCATCCATGGTTCCAATAACCTTTTGCTTCATCATTCCTTTGACTTGATGTCGCCCCGATCGATTACATCTTCATGAAACTTCCGCAAATGTGCCGTGATCATCATGAACGTTTGAGCTCTTCCAGGATATCAATCAACTCATGATGACAAATACCTTCCTTGCCCTCGATGATTGTGTTATCATCGACAACATTATTGCCTTCCTCCAACACAAACTTGCTCATGTTGTGTGTTGTACTTTGAGCCCTTGCTATCCAGCTTATGTTGTGTTCTACCTTTGAGTATTACCACCTTTTATGTCAAGAATGTCGGGAATTTTACCACCTCTTATGCATTCTTGGTACAAGTGATACTTCCGCCATCTCCGCTCATTCCTTGGTCCTCGTGTTGTTTCTAATCGAAACCGACAATTGAACTATGATGTGTGAATTCAAAACTTTAGCGACCCTATTGCTTTCAAGTTAATGGTCACCGATCGTCTTAGACTATTGGTTATTGGATCACCATTCTAATCTTGATCAAGCACCCTAAGCCCATATTTCGGTGCAACTTTCAACCAATGTTTAAGTGTGTATGTTTTTCATCGAGCATACATCATTATATCATTTGATATGACAAATGTTATCTTCTTGTTCACATAATTGTGGAAATCCATTTTCGAAATCTCGATGATATGTCGTTGAGTCCATCACCACCCTCACCCTCCCTTGGTTTAATGACAACTCTTGTTTCGAACTTGCTTCCATTCTACATTTTAGAATTTTACAATGTCATCTCCGTGTTGCACCTTCCTCTCCATCCCTGTGTTATCCTCGACATAATCAGATCTGAATCTCATGATATGATGGTTGGAACATATTCCAAGAGTTATAACATTTGCCTTTATATCACCCTAAGGTGATGTCATGCTCGGCACGCCGGGTCAAGAACCTATTGTTATAGTTCCATTTCAGCAAGGTTAGCCATTCTCCCATGAGGAAATTGTAAAACTTATTCTATAAGTTGTTTCGATGGGTCCTTTGTGTATCCGGATGATCTTTACATGAAGACCATGTCAATGCTATCTCAAGCATGTCTGTGGTAATCAATTTCAACAAGAACATTCAAGCCCATTGCTAAATGTTTCCTTCTTAATTATCCTAACACGCCAGTGGGTAATGTCATGAACTTCCTCTCCCTAACCTAAATGGTTTTCACGTTATATCCTGTCATGGATATCATGCTCGCTTGTCCTTGGGAAGGATATGCCCCTAAATTATGTGTTTAAACACATTTTTCTTTCCATTGTTCTGTTAATTTCATAATAATATTATCCTTTCCATTGTTTAGTTTGACCTTTCTTGAGGTCTATATGATCTAAAAATTAATGTTCTCCTCCTTATCTAAACACTTTGTACAATTCAGTCAAGAAAAGCTCACTTTTTGTTGATGACATTCGAACCACCGATGGACGAGAACTTTGCTTAATGGTCCCTGCTTAACGAAGGGAAAATGGTTCTCTTCGTCCACGCCTTGGTACCAAACTTTGTTGCCAACATAACCGAGTAGGCTATCCTCCACCTGCCTTGCTATGATGATCTGTTCAAGATGTTAGCGCCTTCCGCTTTTAACCCACATGGTGGGCCCATAACCCACAGCCCACAAGATTGAAACCTGACTTCCCTGACACCCTTGTTTCTAAGGTTATTTCTCACACTTGGCTTCAATTGATCGAGTCCCTCCCGAGAGGCGATCTATTCTGCATCGCATACTTATACTTATTACCATTGTCAGAACCCTTTCACCTTCTTGTTTCGTGCAACAAACGATTGCCTACCCGGTTGAAGCTTATTGCATCTCCTTACCTTGTTCTCATTTACTTTCTTGAATTTCACGAGAGGTGCCTCTATGCCATGTTCAACGAGATAGCCCCTAGGTACTTATCTTGTGCGAGCTTCTGCCCTTCCCAGCCCTTTACTCCACCCCTTAAATCTCGTGATCTAGATTTCTTGTAGTGGAGGAGATTTGTAACATCCCAAAGATCACACTACAAGAATCCTTATGATCAGGCAAGTCATCTTGATTTACAAAGCTTAATCATGTTGTAATATCTCAGCCAAATCCATTCTTCAATTCTATTCAAATTCAAAGTGAAATTTGAAGTTGCAAAACTTGTTGGGAAAATGTTCATTATTTAGCAAATATTCCAAAACAATTGATTTTAAGAAAAGAACATCACTATGTTGCTAAAATGAGCAGAGCAATTAATCGAGTGCAATTTAGCATTTTAAAATGCTACTCCAATTATGAAAATTCCAAATGGATTCAAATAAATCCTGTTATGGTAGTGCACCACTGCCCTAGTATTTGTTTTCACCAAGGCATATTTTTGCAATGATAATTATTGCAAAAGAAAATGCAAAAGGCTAAAATGAAAAAAAAGTTTTAAAAGAAAACTAAAAGAGGAAAGGAAGCCCTGCCTCCCCGGCCTTGGCCCATCCGGACCAGCCGCCCAACCTAGATGGCCCACCTTCCTAGTCGTCCTCCCCTATTCAACCATCGAGGGCAAGGCCACAATCGGGACCATCTCCGCCGATGAGGAGGATAGGCCACGCCGGCCTCCTCCCCACCTACCTCCATCCACTTGCCCCTCCCTGCCTCACTTGCTCGCCTCTCCTCTCGCCCCATCTGGACTCCCATGGCCGCGCTGTCTACCACCACCGCGACCACCGCCCATCCCGCCCAGCACATCCACAAGACGCTGCCGATCTCTACTCGACCACGCCGCCATCGAGCTTGGGAACGACCGCACGGTCGGGATCGAGCCGCCCCATCTTCTCTGCTGACCGCCGCTGCCTCCGCCACCTTGCCCCTAAGTTGTCACAGTTCAGAGCCGGTGAGCCCTCCTTCCTCCATTTTCTCTCGCACCTGGTTCTCCTTAGCTAGCTCCGCCGCTGCCGGAGCTCGCCACTGCTGATCACCTCACCGTCATGGCCATTGTGGCTCGAAGTGCCCAGCTCAGAGTCGAGCCCCTGGGGCCGGAGCCCAAATATGCTTTTTCAGACGCTGTCGCGCCCACACCGCCAGAGCTACCAACGCTCGATTCCGGCCCGCCGCCGCACCTAGAGCTCACTCCGCTTTAGCTCGACTAAGGCCACATATCGACGCGACGGTTCCTGCTCAACGCAGCCAACCGGGCCGATTTGGTCCGGACGATGAAACCCGAGCCCTCCCGACGCTCGCTTTGGTCGCGGAGCTCCGTTGCCGCCGACGTGGTTCGGCAGGTGGGCCATCCGTCCATCGACGCTGGGCCCCACAGTCCCCGTGATCGTTTGACACCAACATGCCGACTGGGCACTCACCCACCGACATGCAGCCCTGCTTAGCTTAAACGCTTTTAAAATAAATAAATCTAATTAAAATCTGTGAATTAATTAGTAATTAGTTAGTCATCGACACCGGGGCCCACCCTCTAATTAGCCTCATTAGATTAGTTTAATCCAACGTTAAGCTTACAAGGATGACATGTGGGCGCCATTGTCCGGTTTGATCGTCACCGACCGGTTGATTCGCTTAACGCCAAGATTGCATCATGCCGACGCCATATTCCTTTCGTTAATATGAATAATTCTAGAATATGGTTTAATCTTTGAAAAATCATAGAATTTAAATCAGAATCTGGCGAAAATGTTTTCTATTTGAAAGTTGCTCGAAAAATCCAACGAATCCGAATACGCCAGCTCATCTCCACGCTGCCCCAGCATAGCGAACCTGCAACTTTCCTCCAAGGCGCTCGTCCGAATGTCTAACACCCAAAACATTCCCGGATGTTTCCTTGCCGGGATCACCTAGTATCGCGTTAGCGCACACCTAGCACCGTTGTTTGCTTTGTCATGCATCTGCTTGCAATGTATTTACCTCTTCCTTCTTCCCGAGACCCCGAGACCGACGCCGCTACCCAAAGACGACTACGGTGTTGACGATTCTCCTTCTTGTCGAGCAAACAGCAAGCCCCCTTTGATCACCAGAATCGCCTATTCTTTCTATACCGCTTGCATTAGAGTAGTGTAGCATGTTACCGCTCCGTTAATCCTATTCTCGATGCATAGCCTGTCATTGTGGCCAGCTTGTTACCTCCACCGCTACCATCGCTTAGTATAGGATGCTAGTATTCCATCTTGGGCCCTACATTCTGTCCGTCCCGCCATGTTATATTATCGGGCCGTGATCACCGGAGGTGGTCACGGGTATATACTATATACTTTATACATGATACATGTGGTGACTAAAGTCGGGTCGTTTGTGGAGCACCCATGGGATTCACTTGATTGGGGGCTGAAAGGACCTGTCCCAACGGCCTCCGGTGGATCTTTGTTGGGAGCGATGGAAGGTTGAGACCGCTTAGAGAGAGGGCTGGCCTGTTCGGGCCTCGGATACTTAACACGCTTAACGAGATCTTGGTATTTGATTTGAGTTGGGTCGTTGACCTTATACGCACTAACCGCCACGGGACAAGATATGGGCAACCGTGTCGGGTATCACCGGCATTTCGGTGACGCCCACGAGCGCGCACCGGATTGGACCGAACGCTACTAGGTCTTCTGCTGCCGCCCGAACGCAGTGTGTATGCATGGGGCCTGCACTTCGGGCGCTTAGGTTTAGACCGCCTCGACCTCTCGTATGCCTAGGTGGGGATGCGACGTGTTGATCTTCCGCCGGGCATGACCCAAGAAAGTGTGTCCGCCAAATGGGATCGAGCGTGGTCGGTAATGTGGTGCACCCCTAGGGAAGTTAATCTATTCAAATAGCCGTGATCTTCGGTAAGACGATTTGGAGTTGTAATTGACCTTATGACAACTAGAACCGGATACTTAATAAGACACACCCTTCCAAGTGCCGATACAACCCGTGGTCGCCTCTACGGGCATTGAGGAGGGATCGCGGTAGGATTATGCTATGCGATGCTACTTGGAGGACTTCACTACCCTTCTACATGTTGCAAGACGGAGGCTGCAAGCGTAGTCTTCTGTGATTAGCTATCCTCTTATTCTGCATTCTCAGCTCAGTCCACTAATATGGCCCTTGCAATATCCATGCATATGTAGGTAGTCTTTCTTGTAGTACTTTTGGATGAGTACTACGTTGTTTGTTCCCCTTTTCCCCATACCACTACCCGATTGTTATGACTGCAATGGAGCCTCGAGCCGACGCCACCCGATGAACTACTACGCTGGAGGCACCTACTACGCGCAGCATGGACGCATTTACCAGGAGTAGTTAGAGGATCCTGCAGGAGGCCCGCAGATCTTTCGATCCAGATCCCGCTTGTGCTAGCCTTCTTAAGGCAAACTTGTTTAACTTATGTCTCACTCCAGATATTGTTGCTCCGCTGACTCGCCTATGATCGAGCACTTGTATTCGAGCCCTCGAGGCCCCGCTTGTATTATGATGCTTGTATGACTTATTTATGTTTTAGAGTTGTGTTGTGATATCTTCCTCGTGAGTCCTCGATCTTGATCGTAACGCTTATGCATGATTAGTGTACCATTGAATCAGGGCGCCACACCCGAGTGGTTTCAACTTTGTTTACTTCACCGCGGTCGATGGGCCTCTAGTTTACTTATTTTCACCCATTGCACATGGGCCGCAAAAATTAA
>JAHIAM010014933.1:0-14558 GCA_021605205.1 Aegilops longissima | reverse complement strand
GAATCCCAAAACGGCAAACAATTGACCTCAAGAACTTGATCCGATCGGTTGTCACCTTCCTCATCTGCTTCCACTTCCGCCACTTTGTGAACTTGTCGATCGCGACGCATAAGTATCAAAGCCCCGACAGCTCGGGAAGGGGCCGAGGATGTCGAGCCCCCATCAAAAGGGCCGGATAAAGGGATTGTCCGGAGAGCTTGAGCTGGCTGGTGTATCTGCTTTTGAATGGAACTCGCACGCTCACACTTGGTTACTTGTGCAGTTGCATCCTCGGAGGGCTTCGCCGAAGAAACCTTGCCGAAAACTTTGCCGCAAGAGTGCTTTGCGCCAATGTGGTGACCACATATGCCTCCGTATCTTCGCCAACAGTCGCCCATCTTCCCGCAAATACACTTCAATTTCACCCTGAGTCTTCTTCGCATGAATGTTGTCAACAAACTGGTACATACTTGACCGCCGGGCTACTTTTTCCGCTTTTCTTGCTCTTCGGAAGTTCTCCGTCTCAAGGAAATGGACGATCCTGTGCCCATGCCGGAGCTTGTGGCTCGACAACAAGGACTAAAGGCTCATTCGCGCGGAACATCGCCCACGGCAAGGACCAGGGTTCGCCGAGTTGATGATCCCGCAAGCTTGCCGGAGCAAAACTTGTCGGGAGGTTCCGCTTCAACAAACAAACCTTGAGGCTTGTCGGAGCACTGCCCTCGGATATTTTGCTGATTTTGGGGACCTTCTGGCGGCGGCTGGAGCTCGCCGGAAAGTAGTCACCGAAACCAACTTCCTCTTCTTGTCTGCCCAGTTGATGGTGTTACGGTTGGTTGAGTTAGCTTGAGCACAAAATTCCTGGTTCCATTGTTAACTTGAGTGCAGCACACTTTGAAAGGCCTCAAGAATATCTTCTAAGTCTTGGAACATGTTCCATTTGCAGGCCTTCAAAGTGTTCTTCTAGCTTTCACTTCATCAACGAGGCTTCCATCAATGGACTCGATAGTCTTTGTTTACTCGGCGGAAAAGTTGCAGTCCCCGATAATGAGCTTTTGATCCCAAGGTCCACCGCGATCCGAGACCGCAAGCAAACCTTCATACTGCAGATTGTTTGTTGCTTGCCCTTGGGAAAGTGCATCCGGACTATGTACTTGAGGTGCTCTCCGTGGTGCGATAAGCAGACGCCGCACCGGCGCCTTTGCAGAGAAGGCACCATCAAAGTACATCAGCCACTTTTATTTGCTTCCTTGAGGGGATGCTCGCTCGAATTTCTTCATCTTGCTACGCCCACTCGCTATAAATTCTGCCAATGCTCCTTTTGGATAGTTGAAGTGCTTTCAAACTTGAGGCCAAAGCTTGATAGTCCAAAGGCCCACTGACAATCCTGCCTGCTTTCGGATTTTGCAATATCCTCTTCAACGGAAAGCGAGTGACAATGTTATCTCATGTGCTTGAAGTAATGGCGAGCTTTCGAGGCCATGAGGAGGCCGAAAAGCAACTTCTCGCACAGAGTACCTTGACCTAGCCCCCGCAAAAGGGAACCGACAAGTAGACCGGGCGCTGCACCATTCCTTTTTGTGCCTTGTCGCAACCTGCAGATTCGCCCTTGTCGGGACCAGAGCTTGACGGCGAAGCCCCTCGCTTGTCGCTGGATGCACCCGCCTGTTCGGGCCATCATTCCTCCCTTCCGCATTAACGCAACACTAACCACTTGATTGGTTGCCTTATACAAGCAGCAACTTCTCTTGTGGCTTAGGTGCGAAAGTATTGGAGTGGAGGATGTACTCTTCAAGTCTCGCAGCGCAGCCTCCGCTCGAGTCCATTTATTGACCTGCCTTTTTCAAAATCTTGAAAATGGCAGGCGCCTAGCGATTTAGAGATAAACCTGCCGAGAGCAGCCACGCAACCGCAAGCCTTCTTACATCCTTGACCGCTTGTGCTTCAATCTTCTCAATGGCCTTGATCTTGTCGGGATTGGCTTCAATTCCTCCGAGACAAAGAACCCGAGAAGCTTGCCGGAAGGGACTCCAAACACGCACTTCTCGGGTTGAGCTTGAGGTTGATCTTGCGAATTTGCAAAAGTCTCATCCAAATCTTGAACCGAGTTGCTTTGTCCTTGCTCTTGACCACTATGTCATCCATGTAGGCTTTACATTTCCGTATTGGGCTCAAAGGCATCATGGACTACTTTGCAAAGGTTGAACCAGCATTCTTCAAACCGAAGGCATCCGTATGAAACAAGATTGCCACATGGTGTAATGAATGCGTTTTCTTCATCCTCCCGCCATGAAAATTTGATGATATCCTGAATATGCATCAAGGAAATGAAAGCAAATCACATCCAGCCGTGGAGTCAATAATCTGTCGATACGCGGCAAGGGAAATGGGTCTTTGGGACAAGCTTTATTAACATCCGTGAAGTCAATACAAAGTCTCCATTTCCCATTGCCTTGCATAACTACCGGATTGGCCAACCACGGGATGGAGCACCCCACAAGGCCCGCCGCCCAACTTTGTTTCTTCCGCTATGAATTCTGGCCCACCCCTGCTTCTACTTTTGCTTGACGGGCCCCGGAGGACAGACAGCTAGGTGGTGCTCAATTACTTCTGAACACCGGGATGTCGATGGTTGCCATGCAAACACATCGACATTCGCCCCAGGAAAGCAACGAGCTCGCCTTCCTATTTAGGGTCAAGCGGCAACGATGGTGAAGGTACCACCAGGCCGCCCTCCTTGGCGGCACCTTCTGGTCTTCGGGAGCTGCCATCATCTTCTTGCACTTGCCGGTGGAGCTCGATGGGGCCTCGACGGTAGCGCAGCACCAAGAGGTGCGCTTGCCGGAGGGCATGAACCTTGCCGGACTTGGTTTCTTTCCCCGGAGCTTCAGCCGCAAGTGGTTTGCTATTGTCGGTGCTGCATCCCGTAATCTTGTCGGCGCAGATAAGCGATCCTTCTTGTCGCCATGGACAGAAATGACGCTTATCGGGCCGGGCATCTTGAGTAAATTGTAGGCAATGAGGGCTGCCATGAACTTGGCAAGTGGACGGCCAAGTATGCCATTGTAGGGCAATGGGAAATCCAACTCAATGGACCCTCTGTCGAAGTTTAGCTCACGCCAAATGTTACCGCAATGGATCTTCCCTTCGCTTGCTCCTTCCTTGGTTGATTCCTTGAAAGTGCCTCTTCGAGCTCGCCGTCGGATTTGAAGTTTCAGCACCGCAGAGGAGATCAGGTTCAGGCCGCCCCCGGGCCAACCAACATCTTGGTGACCTTGAGGGCGGATTGTT
Source organism: Aegilops longissima (assembly GCA_021605205.1). Lineage (NCBI taxonomy): Eukaryota > Viridiplantae > Streptophyta > Magnoliopsida > Poales > Poaceae > Aegilops > Aegilops longissima. The sequence goes on along the minus strand of JAHIAM010014933.1, from coordinate 11,288 downwards.
GGTGAGACCAAATCGGCAAGCACCACCGCAGTTATGGATCGGGTGGTCCTCAATGTCAAAGATGATGGGCGGAGACCACTTGAGGTTTGCGCGATCACGGATGGTTCTCTGATTAACCCTCGGATCCATTGCTTGAGTTGACGGTGGAGGTATGCAGAAGCACCCCAACGCAAAGAACCTCTGTTCAAACTCTTGCTCATCAGCCTTCCTTTCCTCCATTCGCTATCATCGCTTCGTTCTGTCGCGCCGCTGGGAGGTCTGCTCTGCCGCCATTTTGCCTTGCCGGCGCCTCCCCGCCGGTCTCTTCTTGTTATTGCCCTCGCACCTTCCTGGGTTTTTCCTTGTCTCGCCAGATTTGCCTTCAGTCAACAAGCTGCTCGACTTTCTTGCAGCTGAGGTCGGGGCCCTTGGTGCGGTGAATTTCAAGATCGCTTGTTGAGCTGGCCCCTTGTCGGCGCGCCACATTGGGGGTGTCCGGACCTCCTTGCCGGAGCCACATTCCTTTTGGCGCCACCTCCATTGCCGGACGCCGAAACAGTACCCCTTGTTCTTCTTCCTTCGTTGTTCCGCCCCGCTCTTCCTTGCCGGGCGGTCTCCCACCGCCGATTCTGCTCCCACATTCTCTCGAGTCTTTTCCTCTCGCGGCACACTTGTCGGCCAAGGCATAAGTCACCGACGTTTTGACTTTACATCGCCATCTCCTCCTCATCCCACGGTTCCGATTTGGTGAAACCGTACCGCAGGGTGGACGCCCGATGTTGTAGTACACGATCAATCTCGGATGAACCGGGGACCTTCCCTCCTTCCGGGCAACGGTGAAGGTCACTCTCCGCCATGAGGCTTGTGGTCACCGTGAAGGCGCCAACAAACCGATGGCACAGATCTGCCCAAGAGGATATGGAACTGTCCGGCAAGTGCATGAGCCAAGATCCGACGCTTGGCTTGAGTACCGAGGGAAGTATTGGCAAGGATCTTGTCGTTCGCCCCCGCAGCTTGCACCGCGATGGTGTAGATGCCGAGGAACTCCGGGGTGTGTCCCGCCATCATACTTTTCCGCACATCTGGTTTGAAGTTTTTGTCGGGCCACCGACTTGCCGCGCTCACGGGTGAACGGGGCAACTACCGACGGAAGTCGTGTTCTTCGGGCGCAGATATCGACAAGGCCCAACGTGGTCGGATTGACCCCGCTTCTTCGCCCGGCGGTTCGAGCGCTTCTTCTTGTCGTTTTTAAGAACTTGGCGCTGATCACGGCGAGCCAGGATCCGACGACGCGGTGGAGCGCCCAATGTGGATCCGAGGAGCTGGTGATTTCTCGGAAGGGGAGTGCATGGTGGTGTCACCTCGGGTCTGCCGCCACCGCCGGTTTGTCGCCGCCCTGCAAGGACGGTTGGTTGTCGGAACGCCGCCCTGGCAAAGCCGGAGACTTGATTGTGGCTTCCATTCGCCGATTGTCGGCCGTGAGGGTAGTCTAGAAGTAGCGAGCTCGCCAAGGCTTCCGCTGGAGTAGGGTGGCAAAGGCGAGGAGCGAGGAACGGATGTGCTCGACCCAACCTTAGAGGAGCAATCCCGCCCGCGATCAGACCCCGCAGACGCATGCCGGATGCGGTCTCGAGGGCCTCGGATCCTCCAGCTTGGCCTTGATCCAACGAATGGTGTCGGGCATCATGACGGTCGGTCCCGGCCCCGAGAAGGACGCGGGGATTCGACGCCGCTTGCCCGCTTTTGTCCTTGACCTGGCGGCGCCGAGGCTCTTCGACGACGCCGTTTCCGCCTTTTTCCCACTTCGCCACCCGGGGTGGTGGGTTCGACGCGATTTGCTGCCGCCAAGATTTCTTCTTCGGTGCCATGTTGATGAAGATGATGATGAAGTTCTGGGACCGCTGGATCAGGTTCACAAGCCTCGACGCCTTTACCGGCGCGCCAAAGATGTCGGGAAGTTGATGGGGCCCAAACCACCTATGGACCGGTCCTTGTGGTTCGGAGGGGGCGGATATTGCACAAAGAGCGGATCGGGCGATGCAAAAGCAGATTTACCCAGCTTCGAGCTCTCCTGAGATAACACTTACCGCTGCTTGGTTGATTATATCGTTTCTTGCTAGGGAGCAATGGGCTACAAAACCAGCCCAGGGTCTCTAGTCTGTATGTGGCAAATAAACTGAATCGAGCCGAACCCTTTCACGTGCACTTGGGCCTTTTTATAGGCACAAGGGGTCCCCGGGGCAAGGGCAAGGGTAAAATAGTAAAAATAGAGGTTGGTACACCGCTTGCAAAGGTACGGGTTCATACCTAACTCGACGGCAAGGGACAAGAGCCATAAATGCCCGGCCCCCCACCAACAAAGGTAACAGGACCGCTGGCGCGCCACCGCTTACGATGGTAGCTTGTCCCCTTATCGCCGCCTCCCCCGCTGGTCACAGTTTTGACACGCGTTCGGAAAGCCCCATGGCGAACACGCTGGGGGTTGAGGAGCGAATGAAGAGAGGTACGCGGCAAGTGCCTTGCCGCAAGGTCCTTGTCGCCGGGAGCTTATAGCCCGCCAGCCTTCCCCAAGCTCCTCTTGCCGGGTCTTGTTTCTTCGGCCTTGAGGGCCTTCCCACAAGCCCTCTTGCCGGGCCTTGATTATTTTGTTCTTGAATAGCTCCAAAGGAGCCCCGAGACCTTTGGTCACCAGCCAGCCTTTTGCTGGTGTCAATGTCGAGGAATTCGGGGTACTAGGGTACCCCTACCTAGTACACCGGAATACTTTGAAGCACAAGGTGGTAAAAGGATAGTAGCATTGTCCTTCTCTCTTTTTCTCATTTTTTTTTTTATTTCCTTTTCTTTTTTTTTGGCCCTTTTTTTTTTTTTCGTCGAGTCTCATCCCGACTTGTGGGGAATCATAGTTCCATCATCCTTTCCTCACTTGGGACAATGCTCTAATAATGATGATCATCACACTTTTTATTTACTTACAACTCAACAATTACAACTCGATACTTAGAACAAAATATGACTCTGTGTATGCCTCCGACGGTACGGATATAATGATTCATGAGTGACATGAAGAATTAGAACGATGGCTTTGCCACAAAAGATGTCAACTACATGATCATGCTGCAATATACAATGATGAGCGGTCATAATAAACGGAACGGTGGAAAGTTGCATGGCAATATATCTCGAATGGCTATGGAAATGCCATGATAGGTAGGTATGGGGCTGTTTTAGGAAGGTATGGTGGTGAAGGAAATATGCCCTAGAGGCAATAATAAAGTTATTTATTTTTATATCATGATAAATGTTTATTATTCATGCTAGAATTGTATTAACCGGAAACATAATATTGTGAATACATAGACAAATGATAGTCACTAGTATGCCTCTACTAACTAGCTCATTAATCAAAGATGGTTATGTTTCCTAACCATAGACATGTGTTGTCATTTGATTAATGGGATCACATCATTAGGAGAATGATGTGATTGACATGACCCATTCCGTTAGCTTAGCACTTGATCGCTTAGTTATTGCTATTGCTTTTTCATGACCTATAATGTTCCTGAATATGAGATTATGCAACTCCTGCACCGGAGGAACACTTTGGTACTACCAAACGCCACAACGAACGGGTGATTATAAAGGAGTACTACGGTGTTCCAAAGGTACATGTTGGGTTGGCGATTTAGATTAGGTTTTGTCACTCCGATTGCCGGAGAGGTATTCTAGGTTTTCTCGTAATAACATCACATAAGCCTTTGCAAGCATTGCAACTAATAAGTTAGTTGTGAGATGATGTTTTGGAACGAGTAAAGAGATTTGCCGTAACGAGATTGAACTAGGTATTGATACCGACGATCGAATCTCGTAAGTAACATACCGATGACAAAGGGAACAACGATGTCGTTATGCGGTTTGACCGATAAAGATCTTCAGAGAATATGTAGGAACCAATATGGGCATCCAGGTTCCTTATTGGTTTTGACCGAGAATAGTTCTAGGTCATGTCTACATAGTTCTCGAACCCGTAGGGTCCCCGCTTAACGCTTCCGGGATTTCATTATGAGTTTATAAGTTTTGATGTACCAAGGTTGTTCGAGTCCCGATGTGATCACCAATGACGAGGAGTCTCAAATGGTCGAGACATAAAGATTGATATATTGAAGCCTATGTTTGATTTCGAAAGGTTCCGGATGAAAACAGGATTTTAAACACCGGGGTTACGAAGGGGGTCAATGGGCCTTGATGGGCCATAAGGAGAAGAGGAGGGCCGCGGGCCGGTCCCCCTCTAGTCCGAATAGGAAGGAGAGGGGGCGCCTTCCCTCTTCCCCTCCCCAAGACCTAATCCAACTAGGAAGGGGGGGAGTCCTACCCCGTGGGAGTAGGACCCTCCAGGCCGCCTCCCTAGGGCCGCCGCACCCTTGCTCCTTTATATACGGGGAGGGGGCACCCCATGACACACAAGTTGATCTACGGATCGTTTAGCCGTGCGTGCCCCTCCACCATATTCCACTGGTCATATCGCGCAAGAGGCGGTCCCCGTGAAGCATCATCGCCACCACGCCGCGGCCGACGGAACTCATCCCGGCTTTCGGATCGAGCACGGGATCGCCATCGTGAACCGTTGAACTCGGAGGTGCCGACGCTCGAGGATCGGTCGGATCGTGAAGACGCAACTACATCAACCGGTTGTTATAACGCCCGCCGGCCCACGAGGGTATGGACACACTCTCCTCTCCGCTATGCCATCACCATGATCTTGCGGGCGAGGAAATTTTGAAATTACTACGCCCCAACAAGGGCATCCGCCGGTTTTATGCGTTGATGTCATATGCACGGTAGAACACAAGTGAGTTGTGGGCGATATAAGTCATACCGCTTACCAAAGATGTCAACTTTGTTCGGCGGTAAGAGATGAAGCGCCCGACCGAAAGCCAGACGCTTACCCGAGACTGGTTTCACCGCTTTGAGCACTCGCTTAAAGGTGACCGGCGGGTGTCTGTTTTCTCACTTATTGAAGTGGGCACGCCCGGCCTTAAGGTTAAAACAGCACCAACTTGACAAATATCGCTGTGGTTTTGATGCGAGGTAAGAACGGTTCTTCTCAGCCCGTAGCAGCCACGAAAACTTGCAACAACAAAGTAGAGGACGCCTAACTTGTTTTTGCGGGCATTTGTGATGTGATTGGTCAAGACGGATGCTATATTTTATTGTATGAGATGATCATGTTTTGTAACCGAAGTTATCGCAATCGGCAGGAGCCATATGGTTGTCGCTTATTGTATGAAATGCAACGCTATGTAATTGCTTTACTTTATCACTAAGTAGTAGCGATAGTCGAGAAGCAATAGTTGGCGAGCAAACGGCTACGATGGAGATCAAGGTGTCCCGGTGACATGGTGATCATGATGCTTCGAGATGGAGATCACAAGCACAAATGATGATGACCATATCATATCACTTATATTGATTGCATGTGATGTTTATCCTTTATGCATCTTATCTTGCTTTGATTGACGGTAGCATTATAAGATGATCTCTCACTAAAATTATCAAGAAGTGTTCTCCCGAGTATGCACCGCTTAAAAGTTCTTCGTTGGAGACACCACGTGATGATCGGGTGTGGCTCACGCTCAAATACAACGGTGCAAAACAGTTGCACACGCGAATACTGGTTAAACTTGACGAGCCTAGCATATAAAATATCCTCAACACGGAGACCAAAGGTCGAACGGAATCATATAGTAGATATGATCAACATAGTGATGTTCACCATTGAAACTACTCCATCTCACGTGATGATCGGACATGGTTTGTTGATTTGGATCACGAATCACTTAGATGACTAGAGAGATGTCTGCCTAAGTGGGAGTTTTTAATATGATTAATTAAACTTAAATTTATCATGAACTTAGTACCGATAGTATTTTGCTTGTCTATGTTTACTGTAGATAGATGGCTCGTGCTATTGTTCCGTTGAATTTTAATGCTCCTTGAGAAAGCAAAGTTGAAAGATGATGGTAGCAATTACACGGATCGGGTCCGTAATTTGAGGATTATCCTCATTGCTGCATGAAGAATTACGCCCGAAGCACCGCTGGGTGCCAGGCCTGCAGGAGCAACGCCGGTTGTGAACGTCTCGCAAAGCAAAGCTGATGACTACTCTATAGTTCAGTGCCATGCTTTACGGCTTAGAACCGGTCTTCAACGACGCTTTTGAACGCATGGAGCATATGAGATGTTCCAGAGTTGAAGTTAATATTTCAAGCAAATGCCCGGATTGAGAGATGAAGTCTCAATAAGTTCTATAGCTGCAAGATGGAGGAGAATAGTTCTCAAGGAACATATACTCAAAATGTCCGGTATAATTATCACTTGATTCAACTGGGAGTTATCTTCCGATGATAGTGTCATTGATGAATTCTCCAATCACGCCACCAAGCTACAAGAGCTTCGTGATGAACTATAATATGCAAGGATGACCAAAACAATTCCCGAGCTCTTCGCAATGCTAAAAGTCATGGAGGTAGAAATCAAGAAAGAGCATCAAGTGTTGATGGTCAACAAGACCACTAGTTTCAAGAAAAGGGCAAAGGAAAGAAGAAGGAACTTCAAGAACAGCAAGAAAGTTGCTGCTCAAGAGAAGAAACCCAAGTCTGGACCTAAGCCTAAACTGAGTGTTTTACCGCAAGCGATCGACATCGAAGCGGAACTGCCCCAAGTATTTGGCGGATAAGAAGGATGGCAAGGTGATCAAAGGTATATGTGATATACATGTTATTGATGTGTACCTTACTAATACTCGCAGAGTACTGGTATTTGATATCGGTTCTGCTAATATTTGCAACTCAAACAGAACTACGGATTGCTTAAGATTGGCTAAGGACGAGGTGACGATGCGCTGGGAAATGGTTCCAAAGTCGATGTGATCGCGGTCGGCACGCTACCTCTACATCTACCATCGGGATTAGTTTTAGACCTAAATAATTGTTATTTGGTGCCGCCAAGCATGAACATTATATCTGGATCTTGTTTGATGCAGACGGTTATTCATTTAAGACAGAGAATAATGGTTGTTCTATTTATATGAATAATATCTTTTATGGTCATGCACCCTTGAAGAGTGGTCTATTTTATTGAATCTCGATAGTAGTAATACACATATTCATAGTGTTGAAACCAAAAGATGCAGAGTTGATAATGATAATGCAACTTATTTGTGGTAATCGCCGCTTGGGTCATATCGGTGTAAATGCATGAAGAAACTCCATACGATGGACTTTTGGAATCACTTGATTATGAATCACTTGGTACTTGTAACCGTGCCTCATGGGCAAGATGACTAAAACGCCGCTCTCCGAACTATGGAGGAGCAACTGATTTGTTGGAAATCATACATACCGATGTTTGTGGTCCAATGAATGTTGAGGCACGCGGGGTATCGTTATTTTCTCACCTTCACAGATGATTTGAGCAGATATGGGTATATCTACTTAATGAAACACAAATCTGAAACATTTGAAAAGTTCAAAGAATTTCAGAGTGAAGTGGAAAATCATCGTAAAAGAAAATAAAATTTCTACGATCTGATCGTGGAGGAGAATATTTGAGTTACGAGTTTGGTTTACATTTGAAACAATGCGATAGTTTCACAACTCACGCCACCCGAACACCACGAGAAATGGTGTCCGAACGTCGAATCGCATTTTACTTGATATGGTGCGATCTATGATGTCTCTTACGATTTACCGCTATCGCTTTGGGGATATGCTTTAGAGACGGCTACATTCACGCTGAATAGGGCACCATCAAAGTCCATTGAGACGACACCTTATGAACTGTGGTTTGGCAAGAAACCAAAGTTGTCGCTTAAAGTTTGGGGTCATGCTTATGTGAAGAAACTTCAACCAGATAAGCTCGAACCCAAATCGGAGAAATGTGTCTTCATAGGATACCCAAAGGAGACTGTTGGGTACACCTTCTATCACAGATCCAAGGCAAGATTTTCGCTTTAAATTCGGATCCTTTCTAGAAAAGGAGTTTCTCTCGAAGAAGTGAGGGGAGGAAAGTAGAACTTGATGAGATAATTGATTGCCCTTATTGGAAGGTAGTTCATCACAAGAAACGGTTCCCGTGACAACTACACCAATTAGTGAGGAAACTAATGATGTTGATCATGAAACTTCGGATCAAGTTACTACTGAATTCAGAGGTCAACCAGAGTAAAATACGCACCTTGAGTGGTACGGTAATCCTATTCCGAAGTCATGTTACTTGACCATGTCGAACCTACAAACTATGAAGAAGCGATGGGAGCCCAGATTCCAAAATGGCTAGAAGCCATGAAATCGAGATGGGATCCATGTATGAAAACAAAGTATGGATTTGGTTGACTTGCCCGGCAACCATTGAGAATAAATGGATCTTTAAGAAGAAGACCCGCGATGGTAATGTAACTGGTTTATAAAGTCGACTTGTTGCGTAAAGGTTTTGATAAGTTCAAGGGGTTGACTACGGGAGACTTTCTCACCCGAGCGATGCTTAAGTCCGTCTAATCATGTTAGCAATTGCCGATTTTATGATTATGAAATTTGGCAAATGGATGAAAACTGCATTCTTGAATGGATTTCTAGAAGAAGAGTTGTATATGATGCAACCAGAAGGTTTTGTTGATCCAAAGGGTGCTAACAAAGTGTGCAAGCTCCAACATCAATTTATGGTCCGCAAAGCCTCTCGGAGTTGAATAAACGCTTTGATAGTGTGATCAAAGATATGGTTTTATAAGACTTTTGGAGAAGCTTGATTTACAAGAAAGTGAGGGAGCTCAGAGTTTCGATATTATATGTGGATGACATATTATTGATTGGAAATGATATAGAATTTCCGGATAGCATAAAAGGATACTTGAATAAAAGTTTTTCAATGAAAGACCTCGGTGAAGCGCTTAATATTGGGCATCAAGATCTATAGAGATAGATCAAGACGCTTAATTGACTTTCACAAAGCACATACCTTGATAAAGTTTTGAAAAGTTTCAAAATGGATCGGCAAAGAAAGGTTTTTACCCAGACAAAGGTGTGAGATTGAGTCGACTCAATGCCCCACCACAGCAGAAGATAGAGAGAAAATGAAAGATGTTCCTATGCTTCAGCCATAGGCTCTATCATGTATGCAAATGTACCGACCGACGATGCTTAGCAATAAGCTTGGCAGAAGGTACCAAAGTAATCCAGAGGGATCGGGAATGGTCAAGAACATCCCAAATACCCGAAAAGGACTAAGGATATGTTTCCGATATGGAGGTGACAAAGAGCTAGTCAAATGGTTACGCCGATGTTGGTTTGACATTGATCCGGACGATTCTAAATCGCAAACCGGATACGTTTTTATTAAACGGTGGAGTGCCGCTTGGTGCGCCTAAACAAAGGCCGTATGGATCTACATGTGAAGCGGAGGCATAGCTGCCGAAGCAAAAATGAAGGAGTCCGGATGAAAGAGTTCATTTATCTAGGTGTCATACCTAATGCATCGGGACCAATGAAGATCTTCCGTGAAATACGTGCAATTGCCTTGGCAAAGGAATCCAGATTTCCAAGAGGACCAAGCATATCAAGAGACGCCTAATTCCATTCGACCAAGTCCAAGCGGGAGACATAGAGATTTGCAAGATACATACGGATCTGAATGTTGCAACCGGATGACTAAGCCTCTTCCCAGCAAAACATGATCAAGACCAAGACTCCATGGGTGTTAGAATCATTACTGTAATCTAGATTATTGACTCTAGTGGTGGGAGATCAAGGAAATATGCCCTAGAGGCAATAATAAAGTTATTATTTATTTCCTTATATCATGATAAATGTTTATTATTCATGCTAGAATTGTATTAACCGGAAACATAATAATGTGTGAATACATAGACAAAAGATAGTCACTAGTATGCCTCTACTAGACTAGCTATTAATCAAAGATGGTTATGTTTCCTAACCATAGACATGTGTTGTCATTTGATTAATGGGATCACATCATTAGGAGAATGATGTGATTGACATGACCCATTCCGTTAGCTTAGCACTTGATCGCTTAGTATATTGCTATTGCTTTCCATGACCTATACATGTTCCCGTAACTATGAGATTATGCAACTCCTGCTACCGGAGGAACACTTTGGTACTACCAAACGTCACAACGAATCGGGTGATTATAAAGGAGTACTACAGGTGTCTCCAAAGGTACATGTTGGGTTGGCGATTTGAGATTAGGTTTTGTCACTCCGATTGTCGGAGAGGTATCTCTAGGTTTCTCGGTAATACACATCACATAAGCCTTGCAAGCATTGCAACTAATAAGTTAGTTGTAGATGATGTATTATGGAACGAGTAAAGAGATTTGCTGAACGAGATTGAACTAGGTATTGGATACCGACGATCGAATCTCGTAAGTAACATACCGATGACAAAGGGAACAACGATGTCGATGCGGTTTGACCGATAAAGATCTTCGTAGAATATGTAGGAACCAATATGGGCATCCAGGTTCCGCTATTGGTTATTGACCGAGAATAGTTCTAGGTCATGTCTACATAGTTCTCGAACCCGTAGGGTCCGCACGCTAACGCTTCGGCGATGCCATTATGAGTTTATAAGTTTTGATGTACCAAGGTTGTTCGAGTCCCGGATGTGATCCAGACATGACGAGGAGTCTCAAATGGTCGAGACATAAAGATTGATATATTGGAAGCCTATGTTTGATTTCGGAAAGGTTCCGGATGAAAACAGGATTTATGAACACCGGGGTTACTGAACCCCGGGGTCAATGGGCCTTGATGGGCCATAAGGGAGAAGAGGAGGGCCGGCAGGCAGGCCGGCCTCCCCTCTAGTCCGAATAGGACAGAGAGGGGCGGCGCCTCTTCCCTCTTCCCCCCAAGACCTAATCCAACTAGAAGAGGGGAGTCCTACTCCCGGGAGAGGACCTCCAAAGGCCCCCTAGGGCGGCCGCACCCCCTTGCTCCTTTATATACGGGGGGGGCACCCAACACACAAGTTGATCTACGGATCGTTTTAGCCGTGGCGGTGCCCCTCCACCATATTCCACCTCGGTCATATCGTCATGAGCTTAGGCGAGGCCCCGCCGGTGAAGCATCATCATCGCCACCACGCCGTCAGGCCGACGGAACTCATCCCCGACGCTTTGCTGGATCGGAGCATGGGGATCGCCATCGAGCTGAACGGTGCTGAACTCGGAGGTGCCGGACGCTCGTACTTGGATCGGTCGGATCGTGAAGACGACGACTACATCAAGTTGTTATAACG
>JAHIAM010014930.1:0-18102 GCA_021605205.1 Aegilops longissima | reverse complement strand
AGCAGCTTGAATTGGAGGCACCCTGAAGCGCCGCAAAGAGTAGAAAATGAGCGATGAGGGTCAAATCACAAAGCCCCACCTTCCCGATTGTCGACGGACGAAAACCATCATTTCACTCTAGGGCCAAGAGCATAAAGAAAAGAGAAAACAATGATGGGCAGCTACCTAGGGCACCCTAGGTAGGGGTCTCCACTAGATCCTTTTTTGAAAGCGCCCACTAAAATCCTTCCCCCCTCTTGAAGAAAACCGATGAGGCGGGTAGGGTTTTAGGAGTACTACGGCGGGGCCACGCGAGTAAACGGGTTCGATGCCTTAAATATGTGTGGGCCGCTGGTTTTAGGAACGAGGCAAATTTTGGGTTCGGGAAGGGGATATAGCATAAAAAATTGTGGAAGGTTCAAAAAGGCAATGATGCATGGGCCCGATTTTGATATCCCATGGAAATTTGCTACTCACTCAAAACTAGTAAGGTACACATGTATTGAACGATGAGATTTAAACCAAATTATGAATAAATACACCTATAGCATGTAAAGCTTTGAGTCATATATGCATGATGTAGATGTTCGCTTAGTTCTTATAGTTCATCTCATTCAAAATCAATTAGTTTTATAAAATGTTAAGATTCATGGGTTGGGTAAATCATAAAGTAAAAACAAATAATGGCAATTCATTTAGAAAAAATAATCAATTATGATACGTAAGATTCTAGAAAAAGGAGAAGTGCTTTTTTTGAGGTTTGTGCATTATTAAGTTCAACCATGGAGTCTTCTAAATTGTACATGTGGCAGATCTGGTGGAATGTTGATGATATCCAACGGCCAGAGTGCTCGGATTTGCCCTATTCGACCGCGTTAGCTTCATCCAAACCATCTTTCAAAGTTATTGGCAACTATAAGTTCTTGTGCCATAGTTGCATGTTTTGGAAAAAGCTACTAGTGGGTTGTACTATCTATTTAGGAATAGAAGATGTATAATGGAAGTTGTAGGAAAGAGATGCATGGAGCATCTCAATTCCTATGAGTAGGGATTGGAAAAGAGATGTCATTTGGTTCACATCATAGGAACTTTTCTATTGAATCTGAGATGACATGTATCTCAATTCCTATGAGGAGGATTAAAAAGAGATGTAATTTGTTTCATATCATAGGAACTTTTCATTAATATACGCTAATGTTTATTTTCCTTGAAATTAAGGAGTTAGGAATCCATTCATATGAACCAAGTGGCTCTAAAGCTATAGAAATGATATCATGTTTATTTCCTTTGAAATGTGGAGTTATGAATCTATTCCTATGAACCAATTGGCTCTAAAGGAAAAAATCCTATAAAAATCATATCATATAGAGTTCCTATGATATTCCCCACACAAAGGATGCTTGAAATTGCTGGGTGATACGATGGTTTTCTTTGTAGACTCCCACCCATCTTTATAGTTACCTCAAGATGAATGAAATGATATATAATGGTATTCTACATGTGCAATTTGGTACACGAAAACTCGTAAAAGTTTGCGAGGTTCAATTTTCAATAAAGCTATATGCACGCATTTGAACGGAGGGAGCATGCATTTAACACCACTGGAAGATTTGTGTGTAGGAGGGGGCTGTTCTTTAAATGACATGGCAAACCAACGTGGAGATTTAACGGTTCTACCCTGCCGTGAAAAGGCTGGGCAACGCTTGTTGGATAATGATTTACGGACAATGATTGCATTGATACGCCCCTCTCTCTCTCACCACACGCACCTCACGAGTCACAATCTCCCAGTCCTCTCGGACAAGACCGACCCACCGCCTATCTCAGTAGACGCCACCAATGTGCTTTCACACCCTACCCTAACTTAAAAACAAAAGAGGCAAACATTTTATTTTAGCTCACATCACAATTTATACATTTTATGCAACTTTTTGGGCATAGTATATTGTACTTAAGAGAAGCGTACGACGCACTAGTTCTCTCACACCCACTCTGGTACACGAAGCATTTTTTTGAAGCGGTACAACAAAATCACTCCACTTATATAAAAAGGAGCCTTAGCGCTTGCTTTACTAGGGTTCCTCTCCCTTTCTCTCATGCTCTAACAAAAACATAGGTGGCCACACTCTCTCACCACGTTGGTCACAAACCCCGACAACCTCGACCGGGCAGGGGTGTAGGTGCGGCTCACCTGTCGTCCGGGCGAGGGAGGAGACCAACGGCGCCCGGTCCGATCGGGCGGCCGGGGTTCTCCAAGAGAGCGCCACGGGGGCCTCCGACCCTTCTTCCTCCTCATGTATTGGGCTAAGATGGGCCTCCGACCCGCTTTGCCACATGCCGCACCCTATATATTCCTTCAAACCTGCCTTGCCTCTGCCTCACCCCTTCGTGGATCCTTTTCTACTTCCCTGTTCCAAAGCCCCAACCCTTTATTAAAGAAAGGTTTCAATACCAAAGGGGTTTGGGGGGAAAGTTGTAGCATGAATCTAGGACTTGGTTCTAAGAGGAAACGGGAAAGTAGTAATATCGTCATTGTTTAAATAACCGATTTTTATTTGGCAAACAGGATGTCCCTCCATATCGCCGGATGTCTGCCTTCGATCGTTCTATCCACGCAATCAAAAGCACACACCCGCTTTTAGTACAATCCAAAAATGAGATGGCTATCCTCCGGGCCGCCTAACCTCCCGCCTTCAAGGTATCCACATTGGTAGTAACTAAGGTAGAATGACCAACCAATCTAAAAGAAGCTGATTCGACGTTTTACTTCCCGATTGATTTCCTAGTCCGAATGCACTTTCTACCAGTTCATCCATGGACCAAGGACTAGCCCCACGGCACGGCGGTTTTTTGACAAAAGGCGGACAAGAGGCATTGTGGTCTCTTATTTTGCAAATAGCGTGTTAAATTTAGTGGAATGCACAAGCATTTCAGCGGTCAAGACACGATGGTTCTTCAGATTCCATTTGAGACCCAATTATAATTGGTTATTTTGGAATGAGAGAACCTAACCTAATGGTGGCAACAAGAAAAACCAGAGTGAACTCCAGAAATTTGCCCCGGAGGCCCTTTCTTAGAGAAGCCTTGCTTGTTTTTTCCTGATTTGTAAACCTTCTCACAACTTTGTCTTTTGTTGTGAACTAGTATATGTTTGTTATGTTCTATGAATCATTGAGATGTATAAAATTCTTAACTTATGTTTTCAAGTTTTTATGAAGACGAAGTTTAATGTGAGTGTTCCACATGACCCGGACTAGCGGTGAACGTTTGGAATTTATTACATGTGGCCTCAATTAAGATGAACCATCGAAAAGATACATAGTTGCTTATATGTCGCAAGATTGTTGATTGTTAGCTGGTCGATAGCCAGTGTTGAAGGAGCTGAGCCATGTGCCGTGGTTTTGCCAACTGCTACAAGTGGGGTAGCACCAAAAGGTTTAAAGTACTTATGTAACTTTGTTTTAACGAGTGCTCTATTTCATCAAAACACACACTTCTATGATAAACCGTGACAACTTATGTCTTTCATGCCATATTCATGAAAAACTAGTGAGGAGATCCTTTTCAACAATTATGATGGTTTACATGATTCACGGGCACACAAAAGTAGCAGCGCTCCATAGACGGATTCAAACAAGTACTAGCCCGGAGGGGTCGATAATGCAAGGTTTGGATAATTAGACACAATCCAAACTACTATTAAACACTAGTTGGGGCAACTATTTCATGCCTCGATCTAATTTGGGGACACAAGACGGACCTTGCCATGAACATCATCGAGGACGCCCCCAGCAGCTCAACCGTGAACCTTCATGAAGACAACCTTGTGGCCTTCATCGATAAACTTGTTTGTGGAGGCATGCCACGCCATCTTCCCGGTAAGCTTGACAAGAACAAAGATGCCTCACAAACGGGAGAGCTTTGAACTTTTGTGCTTCAAGACACCCGGACAACACCCGACAACAAAGGAGGCTGGAATACAACTCTTCATTGGTATAACCCAAAATGGCTTCGGGATCCAACAGCCTAAGAACTTTGTTTTCCCAGGATATATTCAGCCCCCCAAGCGAAAGTGACATGTACAACCACACAATCCTTGTCCACTGGCTCTAATTGAAATGTAAACAAATTTGAATTACTTTTCAAGAAAAAAAGTTATTTAAACCACATGTATAGCATGGCATCGGGTAATAAATTTTGCATTATTAATCACCACATACTTCCTTTTCTAAAAAAATCACCACATACTTAGATGAAAACCACAATCAAGATCGCAAAGAAGGAAATCACCTTGGGCAGCTCAAGGGGGGCATCCTCAAGGGGGAAACTGCCTGCAGTGCTACGGGCTGAACTCAAACGGGCATTGACCATCTCAGAGTGGCCGTGAGCGATCTGGGTCGGCTCGGTGGTTGCCTCCATCTTCTTGGAGTCTTCGTCTCGTGGGGATCAGCCTCCCGCTTGTCCAATATCGGCAGATCTTTGCCGTTCTCCTGGTCCATCATGAAACCGACAATACTAGGAGACCACCGAAAGGAAAACACAATCGCAATGACAATGAAACAAAAGAGAGTGAGGACGTTATCGCTTTGCAAGTTCTTTTTTCTCCGAACGAAAATATACCAACATCACGGATCCGCTTACCTTCCTTCTGCTCGAGAGAAGAACAGGGATGCAAGTAAGGTTTCTTGAAGACGGTGAGGGAGAAGGGATTCAGCCAAGAGTGAAATGATGGTTGCTTCGTCCCAAACTTAGACCGGGAGGTGGGGTTTTGTTACGACGGCTCACACGCGGCCACGATGGGTGACTTTCCACCGATACGCCTTCTAATTTGGTGGATGGATTTGGACCACAGGCTGCATGGCCCGCATGTCGTGAACAAAAGTATAACGGATTCAGAGAGGGAGACGCTTCAATGACCTAGGAGGAGCCGGTTAGAGGTCTCCTCCGATTAGTAGTAATTGTTTTCCGGTAGCTGTTGTAACGCCTCGGCGGCTATATCTCCCACGTGTCGAGGCACACTTAGAGGCATAACCGCATTGAAAGCAAAGTCGCAAGGAGGTAATCTTCACACAACCCATGTAATAATCAAGGAAAGATACTAGTTGGCTTACAATCCACTTCACACAAGACATAATTAAACATTCATCACAGAGTACACTCAAGGTCCGACTACGGAACCAAAATAAAGAAGATACCCCAAATGCTAACACAGATCCCTAATCGCCCCAACTGGGCACCACTACTGATCATCTGAAACGAACATAGTAACACTGCCTCGTCAACTCCCACTTGAGCTCGTGGAATCACCTGACCGCCTCATCGGACCCGCAATGTTTTGAAGTATCTGAGTCACGGGACTCAAATCTCACACCCGCAGATCAAGACTATTTAAGCTAATAGGAAGGACAGAGTATTAAAGTGGAGCGCAGGTTTATCAGCATATATGGTGGCTACATCGCAAAAGAGAGCGAGAGAGAAGCAAAGCGGTCGTGAAACTAAATAGTATCAAGAAGTGATCCCAACTACTTACGCCGACATAACTCCAACATCGTTCACTTCCGACCCGAGAAGAGACCATCACGTACACACGCGTTGATGTGTATTTTATTTGAGGTCAACTTTGGGTTTCTACAACCGACATTAACAAATTCCCATCTGCCTCATAATCATGGGCACGGCTTTCAAAGATATTACCCTCGCAGGGTGTCCCAACTTAGCCCATTATAAGCTCTCACGGTCAACGGGATTATTCTTCTACCGGAAGACCCGATCAATCTCGAATCCGGACTACAAGACATTTTACAAAGAATAAAACAAGACCAGAAAGCCACCTAATGTGCCGACAAACCTAGGAGCTGCACATATCTCGCTCTGTGGCACACCGGATGAGCCGTCGGGTTGGCATAAACCTGTTGCCCAAGGGCGCCGGACATCGCCGTTGGACCAGCAATCAAGGAGAACTGCCCGGGTTAAATAAAGATGACCCGGCTCGCGAAACCCGGGGAAAAGGCTTAGGTGGCAAATGGTAAAACCAAAGTTGGGCCTTGGGACGAGTCTTATTCAAAGCGAACTGTCAAGGGGGTCCCATAAATCACCCAACCGTAAGGAACGCAAAATCAAGGAACATAACACCGTATGACGGAAACTAGGGTGGCAAGAGGGAACAAAACACTGTGCATAAGGCCGAGCCTTCCACCCTTTACCAAGTATATAGATGTTTAAATTATAGCAGATATATTTGTGATATCCCCAACAAGTAAACATGTTCCAAAAGGAACAACATCTCCATGTTCCAACAAGGAACAAACTTCAGCTTCACCCGCAACTAGCAACGCTTATAAGAGGGCGAGCAAAGCAACATAGCCAATCAACGGTTTGCTAGGAAAAGGATGGTTAGGGCTGACATGGCAATATGGGTGGCATGATATAGCAAGTGGTAGGCATCGCAGCATAGGCATAGCAAAAGAGCGAGCAACTAGCATAGCAAAGATAGAAGTGATTTCGAGGGTATGGTCATCTTGCTCGCAATGTTCTCGGAGTTTGTAAAGCTTGATCCTAAAACGTCTCAACAGGCCTCGCTCACGACTCGCCTCCGACTCTACCCAAAGCAACAACACAAACAAAGGAACCACAATAAATCACGGTGCAATGCACAATCAACATGATGCAAAACATGCATGATATGCATGATGCGATGCAATGCTTTGTGCGCCCGGAAGGTAAATGATGAACCAGGCATCAACTTGGCAAACCAAGCATGCCACTGAAAGATGAGATGATTTCGTTGAAATCGATATAAAGATCACCGAATCGGATGCACGGTTTGCAAATGGCAAGCAAAACAAGAATGGCAAATCTGCCATTAACAGCATGATGCCACTTAGCAAGCAAAATTAATTAAGCTACTGCACCCAAACGTAATAACAAAGCACATGGCAGTGATCTACATGATGCTCGACAAAAGATGAGCACTGAGCTACGGCTAGTTCACATCATAACATGTTCAAACAAGCATGGCAAAAGTGCTCAAAGTAACAGGCTGGACATGGCAAAACAGTAACAGGTTGCAATGTTCAGAGCATCAAAACTACATGCTACAGGAACTTAAAATAGCAAAACATGGCATGGCATGAATCTACTCAAAGCCTATTGCAAAAGTCCCTTACTGAACCATAAGCCAAAAAGGACTAGAAAATATAGTAACACCCATGTCAATATTGAAAGTCTTGTAACAGATTCAGCAACTTGACATGTCAAAACTGATAACGAGATGGCATGTTTACAAGCTCAATGCACCACCACAGAGCCTCAAATGATAAACTAACATACATACATCAAGAAGACATGACATAGAAGACATCCATGGCAAGAACACTAACATAGCATATATGAGTCAACCAAACATCCTAGGCAAAATTGAATAACACGATACAATCTGCCAGGAAACATTTGGTAGCAAAAGTAGAGCTCGATTGACTCAAGCTATGGCATCCCATAATTGCAAAAAAGGCATGGATGGATAGAGCAAGTCATGCTTTACAAAACACCCTTACTGAAGTATCTCAAAATATGCATAGATCTCTCGGTATCATCAAGCAAACATGGCATCAAAATCAGCTAAAGCAGGGCTGAAATCAGCAACATTAGGACACCTACTTTGCATGCTTGTGCTAGTCACCACATAGATCACAAAATACATGGCATATACCACTGGAAAGATGACATGGCATTTTACAAAACTCATGTAGGAATCAACTTCATAGGATGCACATATTAATCATAGCAAAAATAACAAAAGTGCAACCTGATAAAATCAGAAACTATCAGCACATTGCACTCTTCCAACAGCATTTCGGGCATCAAGATGAGCTCAAATGAAAATGATGCAATGGAATGAAATGATCTACATTTAGACGAACATTTTGACATATTATACGCGAAAATGGATCTACGGATGCTAAGATATAGCATGATGAAAATGCACGAAATTAATAGAAGATGCAACACTTAGTGAAATAAAGAGAAGGGAGGAAGTCAACGCGGATCGATCGAGGCCGATCCGACGGATCGGGCCGGTGGCGGCGCGGACGCTGGCTTCGCCGAGTTGGAGCCGGAGGGGAGGAAGGCGGGCGACGAGTCGGGAAGGCCGGAGGCGGCGAGAGGCCGCGACCGGCGGGAGGCTACGTGAGGCGGCCATGCGAGAGCCGACGGGCCCGCCAGTAGGAGGCGCGCGCGGAGGGGGCGCCGGGGGGGGGCGCTGCCCGGCTCAAGCGGCAAGGGCGGCGGGCATACGGGCGACGGGCGCATGGCTATGGAAGGCGGCTCGATCCGCCCGGCGGTTGGCGCGGACGGCGATGGCTACGTATGACGCTGGATGGCCGGAGCGGGCGGCGGAATTGCCAAGGAACGGTCCGATGCTGGGCGCTTAGCTTAGGGTCGGGCGGGATGATCCGGATTCGGGAGGTGTTTAAATAGGCATAGAGGGAGCTAGAGAGTCCAAATGAGGTGTAGTTTTTACCACACGATCGTGATCGAACGACGGAGAGCATGGAGGTGACTTAGATGGGTTATTGGGCTGTTTTGAAGGGTGTTAATGCAACTTAAAAGAGGCCTCGCTAAGGTGCGGTTAACTGCTGAGTACCAAACGAGCTCCAATGGTTCAAACTTGACCGTGGTCTCGGTGTTATACTAAGGCCACTAGACAAACCTCGGTCCATTTCGAGAAGGTTTAATACACCAGACACGGAAAACGAAAAGGGGTCACGGGAGATTGGAGCCGGATTGCAAAACGGACAACGGAAAAATGCTCTGAATCATGAGATTTAACACGATGCAAATGCGATGCACATGATGACATAATATAAAATGCATGACATGGACAAATGCAACAAGGAGAAAACCCAACCACGGAGGAATATCATATATCAATGCCGAAATGGCAAGAGTCTGAGTTACAATTATGGAAAGTTACTCCGTGTTACAACACTCCACCACTAAGAGGATCTCCCCGAGATCTAGGATTGAAAGAACTCCGGATATTCGAACGGAGGTGATCCGCGCCCCTGTGTAGCTTCGGTCGGAATGGTGTGAACCACTTCACTTTCAGGAATTTGATTGACTTGTTAAGCAGTCTTGCGCCGCTTTTCAAGAATAGCAACGGGTGCTCATGGTAAGAGAGGTCTTCTTGAAGGTCAATCTCTTCGGTTGAGATAGTGCTCAGAGTCTTGAAGCACCTATGGCTGTGACACGTGAAACACATCGCGTACATTTGCAAAGTTGGATGGAAGCTCGTTGATAGGCTAGATCGCTTCTTTTCCCAATGATCTTGAAAGGACCCACGATCTAGGTGCAAGCTTCCTTTGATACCGGGTTTAAAGTTTTCATTGAGAGACGCGGAGGTAGACATGATCTCCATTTCAAAAGTCACATCACGGTGCTTATCATCATAATAGTTTTCCGCGATCATATGCTGCTTTTGAGATTCTTAATGACTTGGCACATTTCTTCCGTCAGGATCAAGTCATTGCCAAGAAGTTACGCTCAATTGCCCTGCATCAATTGAGAGGAGTGTATGACTTTCGCCATAGAGAATTTCGAATGGGGTTTGCCCAACTCGCTTGGAAGCTGTTGTTGTAGGAGAACTCGCATATGGAAGACAATCTTCCCACTTCATACATCAAGAAATGACACAAGCCCCGAGCATATCTTCAAGAATTTGATTAACTCGCCGACTTGGCCACTTGTTTGAGGATGGAAAGTGTAATGAACCGAATGTTGGTGCCTATGGCCTTCTCAAAAGAATCAAAACTTGAGGTAAAGATGCCACGGTCTCAAGAGATTACTTGTGGAATGCCGCAAAGAGACAATCCCGAGGTGTATAGCTCGCCAACCGAGCTGCAGAAGATGGATCTTTGATAGGAAGAAATGAGCCACTTTAGTAAGCTTGTCAATGACAACAAGATAGCATCATTTCCATTGACTTTGGAAAGCCAGCCAAGTCCATTTCAATGTGATCAAACTTCCATCCAGGAATAGCAAGAGGTTGAAGGAGACCACTGGTCTTTGGTGTTCGTCACTCTTCAGACATCACACTCATTCACTAATTGAGCAATTTCTCGCTCATTCGAGTCCACCAATATGACTGCTTGAGGTCATGGTACATCTTCATTTCCAGATGAATGGATAGAAGCGAATTGTGAGCCTGCTCATAATGACTTTTCTCAGATCACCCTTAGGAACCACAATCCGTCCTCAAAGAACAGAGTGTTTGTCATCAACGCGAAGCACTTGTACTTGAATGCCCTTGTCGACCACCACGCTTCACTCTTCACCATGGTATCCAAGTTGAGCCTCACGAATCTGATCTTCCAAAGTAGGAGAGACTATGAGGTTGGCAAGAAAACCTTGAGGAACAACTTGAAGATTCAGTTTAGGAAAGATCCAGAGATCCCCAAAGGGCTTGAGGATTAGACCAAAGAAGCTTTCCGCCAAAGCATCTGAATGACATTGGCTTTCCCATATACTCAATACTTGGGTTGTACTCTTAATCATTTCACCCATCGACGCCCGAGGTTGAGGTTTGAGGAAGATGTACTTGAGACTTTGGACGGAAAATGTCCACTTTCCTTCCCAACAAGAGATGTCTCCATGTAATCAATGCATGCACAACGCCGCCAACTCAAGATCGGAGGGGGTAGTTCTTCCTGGGCTTAATCGAGAGGTATAAGCCACAACCTTTCGCAAACACAAATCGGACCTTGAAGAGAAGCATCAAAACTTCATATGGCTTGGATTCATCAGAGGAGTGGGAGCTGGACGGTTTCTTTGAGGGTATTGAAAGCAACGCCACACTCGGAGACCGATATTTCACTTGCTTCGGAGAAGGTTGGAAAGAGGCTTTAATCTTGGAGAAGTTCTCAACAATTCCCGCAATAGCTTGCAAGACCAAGAAAGTCGGAGCTTGACATTCGAGGATTCCCAATTCACAATTGGACACCTTCTGATCAAAATGCCCTGGAGATGATATGACCAAGATAAAGCATTCATCAAGCCTAATTCACATTTGGAGAACTTATAGAATTGATACCTCCGAGCTTGTCTAGCACCAATCGCAAATGTATGGCATGATCCTTCTTATTCTTGGAGAAGACCAAAATATCATCAAGATAGACCAAGACAATTCATTGGTGTAGGGGTTGAATATGAAGTTCATCATCCGAGAGAAAGTTGGAGGAGCATTGACAAGGCCGAAAGACATGACAAGATATTCATAAGAACCAAAGCTTGTTCAATGCTGTCTTGGGAATATCTTGTTCACGAATGCAACTGAGATACCCCATACGAAGGTCAAGCTTAGAGAACACCAGAGCACCTTTGTTGCTCGCTCATTGATGTTGGGAAGTGGATACTTGTTCTTGATTGTCTTCTTATTCAATGGACGGTAATCGACGCAAAGTCGGTCCGAGCCATCCTTCTTCCCGACAAAAAGAACACCACAACCCCAAGGAGATGAACTGGTCCGATCAAACCTGGACGCCTTGTTCATCGAGCTGCTTCTTCAATTCCTCAGCTCATCAGTCCAAGCTTGTATGGACGCTGTAAACGGGTTCAAAGGTGCTCAAGATCGATAACAACTCAATCGGCCGATGAGGAGGCATACCCAAGCTCTTTCCGAAAGACATCTTGGTACTACAAACGATCGAATCGAGAGATGGCATTCAATTCGCCTTCTATTGAGAGAAAACAACCAATGGTTTCATCACGAAGGATAGATGATCACATCATTAGAAGAATGAGTCAATTGAATTTCCCCGGCAGCACAATCAATTTGAGCTTTGTGCTGATAAAGCCACCCATTCCGAGAATAAGATCAATATCCGAGTCACCAAGGACAACGTTTAGACAGAATCTATAATCGCCCATCTTGATAGAAACATCCTAACCATGGAACTTGCATGCATGAATTTACCCGAGAGACAACCGATAATGGCTTAGGCAAATCTTGAAAACCAACTCATGCTTAGATGCAAAAGGTCTTGAAATGAAAGAATGCGATGCACCAAAGATCAAATAAGACTTTTGGAATATCATTAATCGAGAGATTACCCAATATCACATCAAGACTTCCGCTTGAGCTGCATTCATCATATACCTTGCTACTTTGGATTATGCTTACCACCCATTGCCGGAAGATTTCAGGAGGAGGAGGCGAAGACGCCTGTTGAAGCACTTGTTCAAGATAGTGACCTTCCCGACATTGGCAAGTGACCCTAAAGCGGACGGTGGTAAGGAGCACTTGACCTTGGAGCTTGAGAATTAGACTTGTTCGATAGCTTGGGTTGGGTGGTGGAAGATCCACGGCCACCGAGTTCTTCCCCGGTAAGGCCGAGAACGGAGGAGGGCGAAACCCGCTTTGCCACTTGAGGGACGAGGGGACTGAACTGCATCCCCGATTTCTTTTAGAAGCCTCGATTTGAGTTGCCGCTTCTTGCTTAGCCATGTTGTAGAAATCATCATACTTATCTCGCTCAAAAAGACAAGAGGTAATTGGATCTTCTCGCACCCCTCCGAACCGATAGATCATACCCTTTCATCGTACATCTTGCTTAGCAAAACGAGCGAAGCTCGAACCGGATATTGTATTGATAGACGCATGGTGCCTTGCTTGAGATTGGAACCCTCACGCTTTCTCAACAACACTTGAATGTGATGAGCCGAAATCACGGCAACTCATCCTGTAATGACACGACTTCCTCCGAATCTTTGTATTGTGAACCACTCAAGCTTGATCCTTGAGTTGAAACGATGCAAACTTGACAAAGTCCTTGGTCCGACATTGCTAACCAAAGTGCTTGCGATGTCCACTAACCAATCATCCGTGGCCTCACAGTAAACCAAAGACTTCGGATTAGCGAGGAACCACGAGAGTAAAATGTGGCTGATGGTTGCCTTGACCTTGATTGCCTTGATTGTTTTTGCCTCAAAGACGCTTCTTGCAAGAGCTGCAAAATCATCCAGCATTGGCATTGGTGGCTGCCATGATAGCTTGCCGTGCCTCCGGAGGCGGAGGTGGAGGTGGAGGTGGAGGATTCGATGATCCCCATCATTGCGATCCGGATTCGACGCCCTGAGCCATCCCGAGAGGGTGACATCCTTAGTCCTTTGATAGACAAATGATAAGTAGAATCAACGGATAGAAATTGCAACATATAGTCTTCACAATAAACATTCAAAAGAATGAACGAATGAATTCCAAAGTTAATCATCACACATCCATTAAGGGAGAAGCCACTTAGTAAGATATGGAAACAACATCCGCCTTAGAAACAATTCAATAACATAACTGAAAACAAAAGGTTGGCTGCTAGAATGAGCCGAACAAACACATGATAGAGATTTCCAGTGTTCGTTGGGGGCCCACACGACACGACGAAGCGGACGCCAAATGACTAACAAGACGCCCCAATCAGCATAGCCAAGGATTCTTTAAGACGCCTCGACCAAGAATCGACCGTGAATGGGCGGACCATAGACGTTGAACCCCAATCTCAAATCATAATCCCCGGAAAGAATATCCCGAAGCTACTAGAATTCCCACCTATAAACTCCCAAACTTTCTTTATGCAACTGTGTTGGGGAAGGGACACAAAATATATCACCCAAACTAAAATACCTAGATCCAAATTGATCCATCCCAACACATAACCAAGAAATCGAAATCGGTAAACCTTCAAAAACATCCGTTATGCAAGTCATGGCAAATCCCAAACTCGCCACAAAATCCTATCGTGGTTATCTCACCAACAATGCCAAAAGAGATTTCCGTCGGCAAAACTCATTCCAATCGAACGATAAAATTGTGACGACAACACCGAGCTCAACTCCCGGACACCGCCACAACCCCTAAATGTCGAGGCACCAAGAACAATGTTCCCACAAAACCATCAACGATTCCAAGATACCCACGTGATCCTAAAAATTTTTAGTGAAATTTGAGGAGAGAAGAGTCAAAACCTACGCAGATACCTCAAGAGGATAAGGACCGAGGAGTAAAAAGAATCCCACTATATATAATCCTAAGACTCAAAACATTTTCCATTCTAGACTCCAACGCCAAAAACAATCAAGTAGGGGGCTCCGTCGGGAAGGCTCACACAACTTGACGTCTGGGCTATATCTCCCACGGTCGAGGCACGACTTAGAGGCATAACCCAAAAGCAAAGTCGCAAGTGAGGTAATCTTCACACAACCCATGTAATAATCAAGGAAAGATACATAGTTGGCTTACAATCGCCACTTCACACAAAGCATAATTAAACATTCATCATAAGATACACTCAAGGTCCACCACGGAACCAAAATAAAGAAGATACCCCAAATGCTAACAAGATCCCAATCGCCCAACGGGCACCACTATCGATCATCGAAACGAACATAGTAACATTCGCCCTCAACTCCCACTTGAGCTCGGTGGAATCACTCACCGCCTCATCGCACCTCGCAACTGTTTTGAAGTATCGGAGTCACGGGACTAAAACTCACACCCGCGAGATCAAGACTATTTAAGCTAATAGGAAGGACAGAGAAAAGTGGAGCGCAAAGTTTAAATATGGTGCTACAGCAAAAGAGAGCGAGAGAGAAGCGCCGGGTCGTGAAACTAAATAGCGATCAAGAAGTGATCCCAACTACTTACGCCGAATAACTCCAACATTTCACTTCCGACTCCGAGAAGAGACCATCACGTTAACACGGTTGATGTATTTTATTTGAGGTCAACTTTGGGTTTTTACAACCCGACATTAACAAATTCCCATCCGCCTCATAAACGGGACGGGCCAAAGATATTACCCCGGGGTGTCCCAACTTAGCCCATTATAAGCTCACGGTCAACGGGATTATTCTTCAGGAAGACCCGATCAATCTCGAATCCCGGACTACAAGACATTTCGAAAAGAATAAAACAAGACCAAAAAGCCCAATGTGCCGACAACCCGAAGGAGCTGCACATATCTCCTGGGCACACGGATGAGCCGACGGGGTTGGTATAAACCGGCCAAGGGGCGCCGGACATCGCTTGTTGACCAGCAATCAAGGAGAATGGCCCGGGGGAATAGATGACCCTGGCCGAAACCCGGGAAAAGGCTTAGGTGGCAAATGGTAAACCAAAGTTGGGCCTTGGCGAAGTCTTATTCAAAGCAACTGTCAAGGGGGTCCCATAAATCACCCAACCGTAAGGAACGCAAAATCAAGGAACATAACACCGATGACGGAAACTAGGGGAAGAGGAAAAAACACTGCATAAGGCCGAGCCTTCCACCCTTTACCAAGTATATAGATGTTAAATTAAAGCAGATATATATTGTGATATCCCAATAAGTAAACATGTTCCAAAAGGAAAACATCTCCATGTTCCAACAAGGAACAAACTTCAGCCACCTCAACTAGCAACGCTTATAAGAGGGTGAGCAAAGGGAAATAGCCAATCAACGGTTTGTAGGAAAAGGATGGTTAGGGCTGACATGGCAATATGGGTGGATGATATAGCAAGTGGCAGGCATCGCAGCATAGGCATAGCAAAAGAGCGAGCAACTAGCATAGCAAAGATAGAAGTGATCTGGGGTATGGTCATCTTGCCGAATGTTCGGAGTTGTTTAAAGCTTGATCCTCAAAACGCTTCTCAACCGCCCTCGCTCACGACCCTCCATCACCCAAAGCAACAACACAAACAAAGGAACCAAATAAATCACGGGCAATGCACAATCAACATGATGCAAAACATGGCATGATATGCATGATGCATGCAATGCTTATGTGCGCCCGAAGGTAAATGATGAACCAGGCATCAACTCGGCAAACCAAGCATGCCACTGAAAGATGAGATGATTTGTGAAATCGATATAAAGATCACCGAATCGGATGCACGGTTTGCAAATGGCAAGCAAAACAAGAATGGCAAATCTGCCATTAAAGCATGATGCCACTTAGAAAACAAAATTGCTACTACCCAAACGTAAAACAAAGCACATGGCAGTGACCTACACATGATGTCGATAAAAGATGAGCACTGAGCTACGGCTAGTTCACATCATAACATGTTCAAACAAGCACAAAAGTGCTCAAAGTAACAGGCTGGACATGGCAAAACAGTAACAGGTTGCAATGTTCAGAGCATCAAAACTAATGCTACAGGAACTTAAAATAAAAACATGGCATGGCATGAATCTACCAAAGCCTATTAAAAGTCCCTTACTGAACATAAGCCAAAAAGGACTAGAAAATATAGTAACACCCATGTCAATATTGAAAGTCTCAACAGATTCAGCAACTTGACATGTCAAAACTGATAACGAGATGGCATGTTTACAAGCTCAATGCACCACCACAGAGCCTCAAATGATAAACTAAATAATCAAGAAGACATGACATAGAAGACATCCATGGCAAGAACACTAACATAGCATATATGAGTCAACAACATCCTAGGCAAAAGAATAAACGATACAATCTGCCAGGAAACATTTGGTAGCAAAAGTAGAGCTCGATTGACTCAAGCATGGCATCCCATAATTGCAAAACAAAGGCATGGATGGATAGAGCAAGTCATGTTTTTACAAAACACCCTTACTGAAGTATTCAAAATACAAGATCTCGGTATCATCAAGCAAACATCATCAAAATCAGCTAAAGCAGGGCTGAAATCAGCAACATTAGGACACCTACTTTGCATGCTTGTGCTAGTCAACCATAGATCACAAAAATACATGGATATACCACTGGAAAGATGAATGGCATTTTACAAAACTCATGTAGGAATCAACTTCATAGGATGCACATATTAATCATAGCAAAATAAAAAAGTGCAACCCTGATAAAAATCAGAAACTATCAGCACATTGCACTCTTCCAACAGCATTTCGGGCATCAAGATGAGCTCAAATGAAAATGATGCAATGGAATGAAATGATCATTTCGAGACGAACATTTTGACATATTATACGCGAAAAATGGATCTACGGATGGAAGATATAGCGATGAAAAATGCACGAAATTAATAGAAGATGCAACACTTAGTGAAATAAAAGAAGGGAAGTCAAACCATGGACGAGGCCGGATCCGACGGATCGGGCCGGTGGGGCGCGGACGCTGGCCGCCGGAGTTGACCGGAGGGGAGGAAGGCGGCGGGCGACGAAAGCCGGGGAAGGCCGGGGGCGGGAGGTCGCCACCGGGGGAGGGGGGGCGGGAGGGGGCCGAGGAGCCGACGGGCGCCCGCCCGGGGGGAGGCGCGGGGGGGGCGCTGGGGGGGGCGCGCCCGGGCCCCCGGGGGCGGGAAGGGGGGGACGGGCGACGGCAACCCAAGGGGCCCGATCCGGCCCCGGGGGCGGCGGGGAGATGGCCGGGCGACGCTGGATGGCCGGGGGGCGGAATTCCCAACGGCGGCGCCAAGGCGTTTAGGGCGGGAAGGGGATGATCCGGAGGGAGGTGTTTAAATAGGCATAGAGGAGCTAGGGAGTCCAAATGAGGTGAGTTCCACCCGATCGTGATCGAACGACGGAGAGCATGGAGGGCTTAATGGGTTATTGTTTTGAAGGTGTTGGGCCAACTTAAAAGAGGCTCAAGGGCGGTTAACTGCTGAGTAAAACGAGTCCAATGGCCAAACTTGACCTGGTCTCGGGTGTTATACCAAGGCCACTAGACAAACCTCGTCCATTTCGGAAGGTTTAATAAACACGGAAAAAACGAAAAGGGGGGAGATAGGAGGCCGGATTGCAAAACGGACAACGGGAAAAATGCTCTAATCATGAGATTTAACACGTATGCAAATGCGATGCACATGATGACATAATATAAAATGCATGACATGGACAAATGCAACAAGGAGAAACCCAACCACGGAGGGAATATCATATATCAATGCCAAATGGCAAGAGCGGAGTTACAATTATGGGTTACTGGTGTTACAAAAGAGTGTCTCCACCGATTTAGTAGTAATTGTTTCGGCCCAAGACAAAACAGTCCATCCACACTAGTAAATAGTAAAATCAATTCAAAAGCCCATATATTTATTGAATGAGAGGCCCACCCACACCCAAAGACCCCCCAAAAAAAATGGGTGTTTTTTCCTCC
>JAHIAM010014929.1:0-24775 GCA_021605205.1 Aegilops longissima | reverse complement strand
CCGTTGATTCTTTGCCAGATTTTTTATTAATTCCAAAAGTGCCTCTGCAAGCTTCAGGACTTTGGACTTGTGCATAGGTCTCTAATATTTGCTCCTTTTCCAGCCCAAAATTCCAGCCTGCCGCATTCTCCTCTTCGTAAACCTTGTAAAATAAGAGAGAAAAGGCATAAGTATTGTGACATAATGTAGAGGTGTCGATATAAAATACGGACATGAGGGCATCATGATCATTCTTATAACAACAACAACACACACACACACACACACACACACACACACACACACACACACACACACACACACACACACACACACACACATATATATATATATATATATATATATATATACTGTCATATGGTTTCTTATGCTAAAGTAACAATCTACTCATAATGTCAAGTATGAAAGAAACTTCATTGAGAACCAACAAACTATAATCTCAGTCATTGAAGCAATTGCAATTTATCATAACATCGTAAAGAGTCAATATAAGAGCTTTTCAGCAAGTCCACATACTTAACTATCATTTAGTCTTTCACAATTGCTAACACTCATGCAATACTTATGGTTATGGAGTTTTAATCGAACATAGAGAAAGATAGGGCTTATAGTGTTGCCTCCCAACCTTTTACCTCAAGGGTAATATCAACAATAATAGTTCATGCTAACTTACATCCAATTGATATATATATATATATATATATATATATATATATATATATATATATATATATATATATATATATATATATATATATCAGAGGATCTTTGCAACACAATGTGTTTGCCAAAAGATAAAATGTAAAAAGGAAAGGTGAAGATCACCATGACTTTGTATAAGGTATAAGATAAAAGTAAAAGATAGGCCCTTCGCAGAGGGAAACAGAGGTTGTCATGTGTTTTTCTGGTTGGATGCACAAAACCTAATGCGAAAGAACGCCACTTTATATTGCCACTTATGATATGGACCTTTATTATGCAGCCCGTCGCTTTTATTTCTTCCATATCACAAGATCGTGATAAAGTTTATTTTCCACACTAATAATGCATACATATTTAGAGAGCAATTTTATTGCATGCAACAATGACAACTTACTTGAAGGATCTTACTCAATCCATAGGTAGGTATGGTGGACACTCATGGCAAAACTGGATTTAAGGATATTCGAAGCACAAGTAGTATCTCTACTTGGTGCAAAGAATTTGGCTAGCATGAGAGGGAAAGGCAAGCTCAACATGTTGATGATCCATGACAACTTTATTTCAGATATAAGAAAACATAACCCATTACGTTGTCTTCCTTGTCCAACATCAACTCTTTAGCATGTCATATTTTAATGAGTGCTCACAATCATAAAATATGTCCAAGATAGTATATTTATATGTGAACACCTCTTTCTTTATTACTTCCTATTAATTGCAACGATGACCAAAACTATGTTTGTCAACTCTCAACAACTTTTATTCATCATACTCTTTTATACGTGAAATCATTACTTCCATAAGATCAATATGATCTCTTTAATTTTTTTATTCTTTCTTTATTCTCTCAAGGTCATAGCAAGATAATCAAGCCCTCGACTCAAGACTAATCTTTTATTATATATAGCTCACGGACCTCAAGTTACATAGAAGAATCATAAAGCAAAACTCAAAAACTAGATGATACTAAAACTTTATTCTACTAGATCAAGATATTAACAAAAGGTGTTGGGGAACGCTGCATAAAATTAAAATTTTCCTACGCTCACCAAGATCCATCTATGAGTTCATCTAGCAACGAGTGAGAGAGATGCATCTACATACCACTTGTAGATCGCGGCGGAAGCGCTCAAGAGAACGGGGTTGAGGGAGTCGCTCGCCGTGATCCAAATCACCGGAGATCCTAGCGCCGAACGGACGGCACCTCCGCTGCTCAACACACGTACGGTCAGCGTGACGCCTCCTCCGCCTTGATCCAGCAAGGGGAAGGAGAGGTTGATGAAGATCCAAAGAAGACGACGGCGTGGTGGTGGATGCAGCAGATTCAGCAGCAGGCTTCGCCAAGCTTCTGGGAGGAGGAGAGGTGTAGCAGGGGAGGAGGCGCCAAGATGCAGGTGCGGCTGCCCTCCCTCCCCTTTATATAGGCCCCCCGGGGGCGCCGCCCTCTAGAACCCATCTAGATGGGGGCGGCGGCCAAGGGGGAGGCTTGCCCCAAGGCAGTGGGCGCCCCACCCTAGGGTTTCCAACCCTAGGCGCAGGGGGCCTGGGGGCGCACCAGCCCACCAGGCTGGTTCCTCCCACTTCAGCCCACGGGCCCTCCGGATAGGTGGCCCCACCCGTGGACCTCGACCCTTCCGTGGTCCCGAGACAATACCGTAACCCCAAATTCTCCCGATGGTCCAAATAGCACTTCCTATATATAATTCTTTACCTCCGACCATTCCGAACTCCTCGTGACGTCCGGATCTCATCCGGACTCAACAACATTCGGTTTGCTGCATACTCATATTCATACAACCCTAGCGCCACCGAACCTTATGTGTAGACCCTACGGTTCGGAGACATGCGACATGACCGAGACGGCTCTCCGTCAATAACCAACAGCGGATCTGGATACCCATGTTGGCTCCTACATGCTCCTCGATGATCTCATCGGATGAACCACGATGTCGAGGATTCAAGCAACCCCAGATACTATTCCCTTTGTCGACGGTATGTTACTTGCCCGAGATTCGATCGCTCGGTATCCCAATACCTCGCTCAATCTCGTTACCGCAAGTCACTTTACTCGCACATAATGCATGATCCCGTGACCAACCACTTGGTCACTTTGAGCTCATTATGATGATGCACTACCGAGGGGCCCAGGATACCTCTCCGTAATACGGAGTGACAAATCCAGCCTCGATCCGTGTCAACCCAATGATACTTTCGGAGATACCTGTAGTGCACCTTTATAGTCACCCAGCTACGCTGTGACGCTTGGTACACCCAAAGCACTCCTACGGTATCCGGAGTTACACGATCTCATGGTCTAAGGAAGAGATACTTGACATTGGAAAAGCTCTAGCAAAACGAACTACACGATCTTGTGCTATGCTTAGGATTGGGTCTTGTCCATCACATCATTCTCCTAATGATGTGATCCCGTTATCAATGACATCCAATGTCCATAGTCAGGAAACCATGACTATCTATTGATCAACGAGCTAGTCAACTAGAGGCTCACTAGGGACATGTTGTGGTCTATCTATTCACACGTGTATTACGATTTCCGGATAATACAATTATAGCATGAATAAAAGACAATTATCACGAACAAGGAAATATAATAATAATCCTTTTATTATTGCCTCTAGGGCATATTTCCAACAGTCTCCCACTTGCACTAGAGTCAATAATCTAGTTACATTGTGATGAATCGAACACCCATAGAGTTCTGGTGTTGATCATGTTTTGCTCATGAAGAGAAGTTTAGTCAACGGATCTGCGACATTCAGATCCGTATGCACTTTGCAAATTTCTATGTCTCCATCTTGAACATTTTCACGAATGGAGTTGAAGCGACGCTTGATGTGCTCGGTCTTCTTGTGAAACCTGGCCTCTTGGCAAGTGCAATAGCTCCAGTGTTGTCACAGAAGAGTTTGATTGGCCCCACGCATTGGGTATGACTCCTAGGTCGGTGATGAACTCCTTCACCCAAATTGCTTCATGCGCTGCCTCCGAGGCTGCCATGTACTCCGCTTCACATGTAGATCCCGCCACGACGCTCGCTTGCAGCTGCACCAGCCATCGCTCCACCATTCAACATATACACGATCCGGTTTGTGACTTAGAGTCATCCAGATCTGTGTCGGCTTAGCGCCGACGTAACCCTTTACGACGAGCTCTTCGTCACCTCCATAAACGAGAAACATGTCCTTAGTCCTTTTCAGTACTTCAGGATATTCTTGACCGCTGTCCAGTTGTTCCTTGCCGGATTACTTTGGTACCTTCCTACCAAACTTACGGCAAGGTTTACATCAGGTCCGTACACAAGATGGCATACATAATAGAACCTATGGCTGATGCATAGGGATGACACTCATCTCTTCTATATCTTCTTGTCGTGGTCGGACATTGAGCCGAGCTCAATTTCACACCTTGTAATACAGGCAAGAACCCTTTCTTGACTGATCCATTTTGAACTTCTTCAATATCTTATCAAGGTATGTGCTTTGTGAAAGACCTATGAGGCGCCTCGATCTATCTCTATAGATCTTGATGCCTAATATATAAGCAGCTTCTCCAAGGTCCTTCATTGAAAAACTTTTATTCAAGTAGGCCTTAATGTTGTCCAAGAGTTCTATATCATTTCCCATCAAAAGTATGTCATCTACATATAATATGAGAAATGCTACAGAGCTCCCACTCACTTTCTTGTAAACGCAGGCTTCTCCATAAGTCTCAGATAAACCCAAACGCTTTGATCATCTCATCAAAGCGTAATGTTCCAACTCCGAGATGCTTGCACCAGCCCATAAATGGATCGCTGGAGCTTGCATACCTTGTTAGCATTCTTAGGGTCGACAAAACCTTCCGCTGCATCATATACAGTTCTTCCTTAAGATAGCCGTTAAGGAATGCCGCTTTGACGCCCATTTGCCATATCTCATAATCATAGTATGCGCAATTGCTAACATGATTCGGACGGACTTCAGCTTCGCCACGGAGAGAAAGTCTCATCGTAGTCAATCCCTTGAACTTGCCGATAACCTTTAGCGACAAGTCGAGCTTTATAGATGGTAACATTACCATCCGCGCCCGCCTTCTTCTTAAAGATCCATTTGTTTTCTATCGCCGATCATCGGGCAAGTCTGTCAAAGTCCATACTTTGTTTTCATACATGGATCCTATCTCGGATTGCATGGCTTCAAGCCATTTGTTGGAATCTGGGCCCGCCATCGCTTCTTCATAGTTCAAGGTTCACCGTTGTTCAACAACATGATTTCCGTGACAGGGTTGCCATACCACTGTGTGGAACGTGTCCTTGTGGACCTACGGTTCAGAGTAACTTGATCCAAGTACCTTGATCATCATCATTAATTTCTCTCCAGCGGTGTAGGCACCACAGAACATTTTCCCGAGCTGCACTACTTTCCGGTTCAAGAGGTAGTACTTCATCGAAGTTCTACTTTCCTCCCACTTACTCCTTTCGAGAGAAACTCTTTTCCGTAAAGGATCCGCTTTGGCAACAAAGATCTTGCCTTCGGATCTAAGGTAGAAGGTATACCCAATGGTTTCCTTAGGGTATCCTATGAAGACGCATTTTTCCGACTTGGGTTCGAGCTTTTCAGTTGAAGTTTCTTGACATAAGCATCGCATCCCCAAACTTTTAGAAACGATAGCTTAGGTTTCTTCCCAAACCATAATTCATACGGTGTCGCCTCAACGGATTTAGACGGTGCCCTATTTAAAGTGAATGTAGCTGTCTCTAGAGCGATCCCCAAAATGATAGCGGTAAATCAGAAGAGACATCATAGATCGCACCATATCCAATAGAGTGCGACACGACGCTCGACACACCGCTATTACCGAGGTGTTCCAGCGGCGTGAGTTGTGAAACGATTCCACATTTCTTAAGTGTGTACCAAATTCGTGACTTAAATATTCTCCTCCACGATCTGATCGAAGAACTTTATTTTTCGGTCACGTTGATTCTCTACCTCATTCTGAAATTCCTTGAACTTTTCAAAGGTCTCAGACTTGTGTTTCATCAAGTAGACATACCCATATCTACTCAAGTCATCAAGGAGAGTGAGAACATAACGATATCCTCCATGAGCCTCAACGCCATTGGACCGCATACATCGGTATGTATGATTTCCAATAAGTTGGTTGCTCGCCCATTGTTCCGAGAACGGAGTCTTGGTCATTTTGCCCATGAGGCATGGTTCGCATGTGTCAAATGATTCATAATCGAGAGACTCTAAAAGTCCATCGAATGGAGCTTCTTCATGCGCTTGACACCAATGTGACCAAGGCGGCAAGTGCACAAGTATGTGGGACTATCGTTATCAACTTTACATCTTTTGGTATTCACACTATGAATATGTGTAACATTACGCTCGAGATTCATTAAGAATAAACCATTGACCATCGGAGCATGACCATAAAACATATCTCTCATATAAATAGAACAACCATTATTCTCGGATTTAAATGAGTAGCCATCTCGCATTAAACGAGATCCCGATACAATGTTCATGCTCAAACTTGGCACTAAATAACAATTATTGAGGTTTAAAACTAATCCCGTAGGTAAATGTAGAGGTAGCGTCGACGGCGATCACATCGACCTTGGAACCATTCCCGACGCACATCGTCACCTCGCCCTTCGCCAGCCTCCGCTTATTCCGCAGCTCCTGCTGTGAGTTACAAATATGAGCAACGGCACCGTATCAAATACCCAGGAGTTACTACGAGTAATCGGTAAGGTACACATCAATTACATGTATATCAAATATACCTTTAGTGTTGCCGGCCTTCTTGTCCGCTAAGTATTTGGGGCAGTTCCGCTCCAAAGGATCCTTCCTTTGCAATAAAAGCACTCGCCTCGTGCTTGGGTCCATTCTTTGACTTCTTCCCGCAATCGGCTTACCGGGCGCTGCAACATCTTTGCCGCCCTTCTTGAAGTTCTTCTTACCCTTGCCCTTCTTGAACTTAGTGGTTTTATTGACCATCAACACTTGATGTTCTTTCTTGATTTCTACCTCTCGCTGACTTTAGCATTGAAAATACTTCAGAATAGTTTTCACCATCCCCTGCATATTGTAGTTCATCACAAAGCTCTTGTAGCTTGGTGGGAGCGATCAAGGATTCTGTCAATGACCGCCTCGTCCGGGAGGTTAATGTCCAGCTGGGACAAAGCGGTTGTGCAACCTGCATATTTTGAGTATGTGCTCACCGATGTAACTATTTTCCTCCATCTTACAACTATAGAACTTGTCGGAGACTTCATATCTCTCGACCCGGCATGAGCTTGGAAAACCATTTTCAGCTCCTCGAACATCTCATATGCTCCGTGTTGCTCAAAACGCTTTTGGAGCCCCGGTTCTAAGCTGTAAAGCATGCCGCACCGAACGAGGGAGTAATCATCAAGACGAGACTGCCAAGCATTCATAATGTCTTGGTTCTCGATGGGTGCTTCACCTAGCGGTGCTTCTAGGACATATTGTTTCTTGGCTGCTATGAGGATGATCTCGTGTTCCGGACCCAGTCCGAATAGTTGCTGCCATCATCTTTCAGCTTGGTTTTCTAGGAACGCTGAAGTTCATGGTGACATGAGCGCTGGCCATTTGATCTACAAGACATTTTGCAAAGATTTTAGACTAATGTTCATGATAATTAAGTTCATCTAATCAAATTATTTAATGAACTCCCACCAGATTTGACATCCTCTAGTCATCTAAGTGTTACATGATCCGAGTCGACTAGGCCGTGTCCGATCATCACGTGAGACGGACTAGTCATCGCCGGTGAACATCTCCATGTTGATCGATCTTCCATACGACTCATGTTCGACCTTTCGGTCTCTTGTGTTCCGAGGCCATGTCTGTACATGCTAGGCTCGCAAGTTAACCCTAAGTGTTTTGCATGTGTAAAACTGTCTTACACCCGCTGTATGTGAACGTAAGGATCTATCACACCCGATCATCACGTGGTGCTTCAAACGATTTAACTTTAGCAACGGTGCACGTTAGGGGAACACTTTCTTGAAATTATTATAAGGGATCATCTTATTTACTACCGCCGCTCTAAGTAAACAAGATGCATAAAACATAATAAACATCACATGCAATTATATAAAGTAGTGACATGATATGGCCAATATCATATAGCTCCTTTGATCTTCATCTTCGGGCTCCATGATCATCTTGTCACCGCATGACACCATGATCTCCATCATCGATGTTCCATGAAGTTGCTCGCCAACTATTACTTCTACTACTATGGCTAACACGCTTAGCAATAAAGTAAAGTAATTTACATGGCGTTGAATCAATGACACGCAGGTCATACAATAATTAAGACAACTCCTATGGTTCCTGCCGTTGTCATACTCATCGACATGCAAGTCGTGATTCCTATTACAAGAACATGATCTCATACATCACAATATATCATTCATCATTCATCACAACTTCTGGCCATATCACATCACATGACAATTGCTGCAAAAACAAGTTAGACGCCCTCTAATTGTTGTTGCATCTTTACGTGGCTGCAATTGGGTTCTAGCAAGAACGCTTTCTTACCTACTAATAACCACAACGTGATTTGTCAACTTCTATTTACCCTTCATAAGGACCCTTTTCATCGAATCCGCCCAACTAAAGTGGAGAGACAGACACCGCTAGCCACCTTATGCAACTAGTGCATGTCACCGGTGGAACCTGTCTCACGAAGCGCACGTAAGGTCGGTCCGGCCGCTTCATCCCACAATACCGCTGAAGCAAAATAAGACTAGTAGCGGCAAGAAAGTTGACAACATCTACGCCCACAACAAATTTGTGTTCTACTCGCAATTGAGAACTACGATAGACCTAGCTCATGATGCCACCGTTGGGGAACGCTGCATAAAATAAAATTTTTCCTACGCTCACCAAGATCCATCTATGAGTTCATCTAGCAACGAGTGAGAGATGCATCTACATACCTTTGTAGATCGCAGGCGGAAGCGCTCAAGAGAACGGGGTTGAGGGAGTCGCTCGCCGTGATCCAAATCACCGGAGATCCTAGCGCCGAACGGACGGCACCTCCGCTGCTCAACACACGACGGTCAGCGTGACGCCTCCTCCGCCTTGATCCAGCAAGGGGAAGGAGAGGTTGATGAAGATCCAGCAGCACGACGGCGTGGTGGTGGATGCAGCAGATTCAGCAGGCTTCGCCAAGCAACCGGGAGGAGGAAGAGGTGTAGCAGGGGAGGAGGCGCCAAGATGCAGGGTGCAGCTGCCCTCCTCCCCTTTATATAGGCCCCCTGGGGCGCCGCCCTCTAGAACCCATCTAGATGGGGGCGGCGGCCAAGGGGGAGGCTTGCCCCCAAGGCAGTGGGCGCCACCCACCCTAGGGTTTCCAACCCTAGGCGCAGGGGGGCTGGGGGGGCGCACCAGCCCACCAGGCTGGTTCCTCCCACTTCAGCCCACGGGCCCTCCGGGATAGGTGGCCCCACCTGGGACCTCGACCTTCCGTGGTCCCAGACAATACCGTGAACCCCAAATTCTCCCGATGGCCAAATAGCACTTCCTATATATAATTCTTTACCTCCGACCATTCCGAACTCCTCGTGACGTCCGGGATCTCATCCGGACTCAACAACATTCGGTTTGCTGCATACTCATATTCATACAACCCTAGCGCCACCGAACCTTATGTGTAGACCCTACGGGTTCGGGAGACATGCGACATGACCGAGACGGCTCTCCGTCAATAACCAACAGCGGATCTGGATACCCATGTTGGTTCTACATGCTCCTCGATGATCTCATCGGATGAACCACGATGTCGAGGATTCAAGCAACCCCAGATACTATTCCCTTTGTCGACGGTATGTTACTTGCCCGAGATTCGATCGTCGGTATCCCAATACCTCGCTCAATCTCGCTATCGCAAGTCACTTTACTCGCATCAGAATGCATGATCCCGTGACCAACCACTTGGTCACTTTGAGCTCATTATGATGATGCACTACCGAAAGGGCCCAGTGATACCTCTCCGAATACGGAGTGACAAATCCCAGCCTCGATCCGTGTCAACCCAATGACACTTTCGAGATACCGTAGTGCACCTTTATAGTCACCCAGCTACGCCAGACGCTTGGTACACCCAAAGCACTCCTACGGTATCCGGAGTTACACGATCTCATGGTCTAAGGAAGAGATACTTGACATTGGAAAAGCTCTAGCAAAACGAACTACACGATCTTGTGCTATGCTTAGGATTGGTCTTGTCCATCACATCATTCTCCTAATGATGTGATCCCGCTATCAATGACATCCAATGTCCATAGTCGAAACCATGACTATCTATTGATCAACGAGCTAGTCAACTAGAGGCTCACTAGGGACATGTTGTGGTCTATCTATTCACACGTATTACGATTTCCGGATAATACAATTATAGCATGAATAAAAGACAATTATCACGAACAAGGAAATATAATAATAATCCTTTTATTATTGCCTCTAGGGCATATTTCCAACAGCTGCCATGTACTCCGCTCACACGAGATCCCGCCACGATGTTTCGCTTGCAGCTGCACTAGCCATCGCTTCCACCATTTAACATATACACGATCCGGTTTATGACTTAGAGTCATCTCAGATCTCGGTCGGGCTTAGCGCCGACGAACCCTTTACGATTTGAGCTCTTCACACCTCCATAAACGAGAAACATGTCCTTAGTCCTTT
Source organism: Aegilops longissima (assembly GCA_021605205.1). NCBI lineage: Eukaryota > Viridiplantae > Streptophyta > Magnoliopsida > Poales > Poaceae > Aegilops > Aegilops longissima. The sequence continues at coordinate 14,345 of JAHIAM010014929.1, read as the reverse complement.
CAGTACTTCAGATATTTTTGACCGCTGTCCAAGGTTCCTTGCCGGATTACTTTGGTACCTTCCTACCAAACTTACGGCAAGGTTTACATCAGGTCCGGTACACAGATGGCATACATAATAGAACCTATGGCTGATGCATAGGGATGACACTCATCTCTTCTATATCTTCGTCAGGTCTTGACATTGAGCCGAGCTCAATTTCACACCTTGTAATACGTGCAGAACCCTTTCTTGACTGATCCATTTTGAACTTCTTCAATATCTTATCAAGGTATGTGCTTTGTGAAAGACCTATGAGGCGCCCTCGATCTATCTCTATAGATCTTGATGCCTAATATATAAGCAGCTTCCCAAGGTCCTTCATTGAATATTTTTATTAAAGTAGGCCTTAATGCTGTCCAAGAGTTCTATACCATTTCCCATCAAAAGTATGTCATCTACATATAATATGAGAAATGCTACAAAGCTCCCACTCACTTTCTTGTAAACGCAGGCTTTCCATAAGTCTGATAAACCCAAACGCTTTGATCATCTCATCAAAGCTAATGTTCCAACTCCGAGATGCTTGCACCAGCCCATAAATGGATCGCTGAGCTTGCATACCTTGTTAGCATTCTTAGGGTCGACAAAACCTTCCGCTGCATCATATACAGCCTTCCTTAAGATAGCCCTTAAGGAATGCCGCTTGACGCCCATTTCCATATCTCATAATCATAGTATGCGTAATTGCTAACATGATTCGGACGGACTTCAGCTTCGCTACGGAGAGAAAGTCTCATTGTAGTCAACCCTTGAACTTGCCGATAACCTTTAGCGACAAGTCGAGCTTTATAGATGGTAACATTACCATCCGCGTCCGCTTCTTCTTAAAGATCCATTTGTTTTCTATCGTCACGATCATCGGGCAAGTCTGTCAAAGTCCATACTTTGTTTTCATACATGGATCCTATCTCGGATTGCATGGCTTCAAGCCATTTGTTGAATCTAGGCCCGCCATCGCTTCTTCATAGTTCAAGGTTCACCGTTGTCTAACAACAAGATTTCCGTGACAGGGTTGCCATACCACTGGTGTGGAACGGTCCTTGTGGACCCACGGTTCAGTAGCAACTTGATCCAAGTACCTTGATCATCATCATTAATTTCTTTCCAAATGGGTGTAGGCACCACATAAACTTTTCCCGAGCTGCACTACTTTCCGTTCAAGAGGTAGTACTTCATCGAAGTTCTACTTTCCTCCCACCTACTCCTTTCGAGAGAAACTTTTTCAAGAAAGGATCCGCTTTGGCAACAAATATCTTGCCTTCGGATCTAAGGTAGAAGGTATACCCAATGGTTTCTTTAGGGTATCCTATGAAGATGCATTTTTCCGACTTGGGTTCAAACTTTTCAGTTGAAGTTTTTGACATAAGCATCGATCCCCAAACTTTTAGAAACGATAGCTAGGTTTCTTCCCAAACCATAATTCATACGGTGTCGCCTCAACGGATTTATACGGTGCCCTATTTAAAGTGAATGTAGCTGTCTCTAGAGCGATCCCCAAAATGATAGCGGTAATCGGTAAGAGACATCATAGATCGCACCATATCCAATAGAGTGCGACATGATGTTCGACACACCGCTATTACCGAGGTGTTCCAGCGGTGTGAGTTGTGAAACGATTCCACATTTCCTTAAGTGTGTACCAAATTGTGACTTAAATATTCTCTCCATGATCTGATCAGAAGAACTTTATTTTTCGTCACGTTGATTCTCTACCTCATTCTGAAATTCCTTGAACTTTTCAAAGGTCTCGATTTGTGTTTCATCAAGTAGACATACCCATATCTACTCAAGTCATCAAGTGAGAGTGAGAATATAACGATATCCTCCGTGAGCCTCAACGCCATTGGACCGCATACATCGGTATGTATGATTTCCAATAAGTTGGTTGCTCGCCCGTTGTTCCGAGAACGGAGTCTTGGTCATTTTGCCCATGAGGCATGGTTAGTATGTGTCAAATGATTCATAATCGAGAGATTATAAAAGTCCATCGTAATGGAGCTTCTTCATGCGCTTGACACCAATGTGACCAAGGCGGCAAGTGCACAAGTATGTGGGACTATCGTTATCAACTTTACATCTTTTGGTATTCACACTATGAATATGTGTAATACTATGTTCAAGATTCATTAAGAATAAACCATTGACCATCGTGAGCATGACCATAAAACATATCTCTCATATAAATAGAACAACCATTATTCTCGGATTTAAATGAGTAGCCATCTCGATTAAACGAGATCCCGATACAATGTTCATGCTCAAACTTGGCACTAAATAACAATTATTGAGCTTTAAAACTAATCCCAGAGGTAAATGTAGAGGTAGCGGTCGACGCCATCACATCGACCTTGAACCATTCCCGACGCAAGATCGTCACCTCGCCCTTCGCCAGCCTCCGCTTATTCCGCAGCTCCCGCTGTGAGTTACATATATGAGCAATGGCACCGTATCAAATACCCAGTGAGTTACTACTAGTAATTGTAAGGTACACATCAATTACATGTATATCAAATATACCTTTACCGCTGTCGCCTTCTTGTCTGCTAAGTATTTGGGGCAGTTCGCCCAAAGGACTCTTTCCTTTGCAATAAAAGCACTCTACCTCGTGCTTGGGTCCATTCTTTGACTTCTTCCCGTAATCGGCTTACTGTGCGGGCAAACATCCTTGCCATTCCTTCTTGAAGTTCTTCTTACCCTTGCCCTTCTTGAACTTAGTGGTTTTATTAACCATCAACACTTGATGTTCTTCTTGATTTCAACCTCACGACTTCAGCATTGAAAATACTTCAGAATAGTTTTCACCATCCCCGCATATTGTAGTTCATCACAAAGCTCTTGTAGCTCGGTGGAGCGATCAAGGATTCTGTCAATGAACGCCTCGTCTGGAGGTTAATGTCCACTGGGACAAAGTACAGTCAACCTTACATTTTGAGTATGTGCTCACCGACGTAACTATTTTCCTCCATCTACAATCAGAGAACTTGTCGGAGACTTCATATCTCTCGACCCGGCATGAGCTTGAAAACCATTTTCAGCTCCTCGAACATCTCATATGCTCCGTGTTGCTCAAAACGCTTTTGGAGCCCCGGTTCTAAGATGTAAAGCATGCCGCATTGAACGAGGGAGTAATCATCAAGACGAGACTGCCAAGCCGCTCATAACGCCTTGGTTCTCGATGGTGCTTCACCTAGCGGTGCTTCTAGGACATATTGTTTCTTGGCAGCTATGAGGATGATCCTCAGTTCCGGACCCAGCCTCAATAGTTGCTGCCATCATCTTTCAGCTTGGTTTTCTAGGAACGCAAGAAGTTCATGGTGACATGAGCGCTGGCCATTTGATCTACAAGACATTTTGCAAAGATTTTAGACTAATGTTCATGATAATTAAGTTCATCTAATCAAATTATTTAATGAACTCCCACCAGATTTGACATCCCTCTAGTCATCTAAGTGTTACATGATCCGAGTCGACTAGGCCGTGGTCTGATTATCACGTGAGACGGACTAGTCATCGTCGGTGAACATCTCCATTTTGATCGTGATCTTCCATACGACTCATGTTCGACCTTTCGGTCTCTTGTGTTCCGAGGCCATGTCTGCATATGCTAGGCTCGCTGGGTTAACCCTAAGTGTTTTGCATGTAAAACTGTCTTACACCCGTTGTATGTGAACGTAAGGATCTATCACACCCATCATCACGCGGTGCTTCAAACCATTAACTTTAGCAACGGTGCACGTTAGGGGGACACTTTCTTGAAATTATTATAAGGATCATCTTATTTACTACCGCCGCTCTAAGTAAACAAGATGCATAAAACATAATAAACATCACATGCAATTATATAAAGTAGTGACATGATATGGCCAATGTTGGGAACGAGTAATTTCAAAATTTCACGATCACGTTAAGACCATGGTGATGCATAGCAACGAGATGAGAGTGTTGTCACGCACTCAGAGACCAGCAACGGAAGCGTTGACGCAACGTAGAGGAAGTAGTCGATTTCTTCCCGATCCAACCGATCCAAGTACCGAACGATTGCACCTCCGAAGTTCTGCACACGCTCAGCTCGATGACGCCCCTCGAACTCCGATCCAGCCGAAAGTGTTGAGGGAGAGTTTCACAACACGACGCAAGGCAGACGATGATGATGTTCCACCTGCAAGCAGGCTTTACTTAAGTCTGCAACGGTATATTCGAGGTGTAGTTTGGTGGAAGGGGCACCGTGACACGCTAAGGAGCCATCCAGAGATCAACTTGTGTGTCATGGGTGCCCTGCCCCGAGATATAAAGGAGGGAAGGGAGGGCTGGCCGCCAGAGGGAGGCGCGATCAGGTGTCCTACTCCTACTAGGAGTAGGATTCCCCAAATCCTAGTCCAACTAGGGTTTGACCAAGGAGAGGGAGAGGGCCCACCCCTCTCCTAATCCTAATAGGACTAGGAAGGGGGAAGGCTGCGCCAGCTATAGGGCCCCTTTTCTTCCCCTTAAGGCCCATCAAGGCCCATTGACTCTCGGAGGTTCCAGAACCTCCTGCATCTGCAGAAATTCCCAATTTCACCCGGAGTGATTCCGAGTCCAAATATAGGCTTCCAATATATCAATCTTTATGTCTCAACCATTTCGAGACTCCTCGTCATGTCCGTGATCTCATCCGGACTCAACAACCTTCGTACATCAATATCATATAAACTCATAATAACTCCATCAAACGTTGTTGCAGTGGATTCTACGGGTTCGAGAACTATGTAGACATGACCGAGACACCTCTCTGGTCAATAACCAATAGCGGACCTGGATGCCCATATTGGCTTTACATATTCTACGAAGATCTTTATCGGTCGCATCGCATAACAACATATACGCTGTTCCTTTGTCATCGGTATGTTACTTGCCCGAGATTCGATCGCTTCTGATCCAATATCTAGTTCAATTCGCTACCGCAAGTCTCTTTACTCGCTCTGAATACATCATCTCACAACTAACACATTAGTTGAAATGCTTGCAAGGCTTATGTGATGTGCATTACCGAGAGGCCCAGAGATACCTCTCCGACAATCGGAGGACAAACCTAATCTCAAATATGCCAACCCAACATGTACCTTCGAGACACCTCAGTAATGTACCTTTATAATCACCCAGTTACGCCAGACGCTTGGTAGCACCCAAAGTGTTCCTCGGCAAACGGAGTTGCATAATCTCATAGTCATAGGAACATGTATAAGTCATGAAGAAAAGCACTAGCAACAAACTATAACGATCAGGTGCTATGCTAATGGAATGGGTCATGTCAATCGATCATTCAACTAATGATGTGATCCCGTTAATCAAATAACAACTCCTTGTTCATGGTTAGGAAACATAACCATCTTTGATTAACGAGCTAGTCAAGTAGAGGCATACTAGTGACACTGTGAGGTTTATGTATTCACACATGTATTATGTTTCCGGTTAATACAATTCTAGCATGAATAATAAACATTTATCATGATATAAGGAAATAAATAATAACTTTATTATTGCCTCTAGGGCATATTTCCTTCAGCCTCCCACTTGCACTAGAGTCAATAATCTAGTTCACATCGCCATGTGATTTAACATCAATAGTTCACATCTATATGTGGTTAACACCTATAGTTCACATCGACATGTGACCAACACCCAAAGGGTTTACTAGAGTCAGTAATCTAGTTCACATCGCTATGTGATTAACACCCAAAGAGTACTAAGGTGTGATCATGTTTTGCTTGTGAGACAATTTTAGTCAACGGTCTGCTACATTCAGAGCCGTAAGTATTTTGGTAAAATTTTCATGTCTACAATGTTCGCATTTGAGCTATCTAGCTAATTGCTCCTACTTCAATATGTATCCAGATTGAGACTCGAGTCACTATTAGTGTTAAAATCTTGCATCCACGTAACCTTTACGTATTTAACCTTTTTCACTTCCATAATCGAAACACATCCTATTCTACTAAGGATAATTTTGACGATGTCCATTGATCTACTCCTAGATCTCTATTGCACTCTCTTGCTAATCTTAGTGGTAGGCAATAGATCCTGCACATTGATGACATACTTTTATAGAACCTATGGCTGATGCATAGGAATGACTCTCATTCTCTCTTCATCTTCTGCCGTGGTCGTGTTTCTTGAGTCTTACTCAACTTCACACCTTGTAACATACGTGCAAGAACTCTTTCTTTGCTGTTCCATTTGGACCAACTACTAAAACTTTGTCAAGGTATGTATTTCATTGAAAAACTTATCAAGCCGCCTTTGATCTATCTCTATAGATCTTGATGCTCAATGTGTAAGTAGCTTCACCGAGGTCTTTCTTTGAAAAACTCCTTTCAAACACCCTTTATGCTTTGCAGAATAATTCTACATTATTTCCAATCAACAATATGTCATTCACATATAATATTAGTAAATGCTTGTAGTGCTCCCACTCACTTTCTTGTAAACACAAGCTTCCAAGTCTCAGAGAAACTATATGGTTTGATCACACTATCAAAGCGTTTATTCCAACTCCCAGAGCTTTTTCTGCACCAAATTATAGATGGATCGCTGAGCTTGCACATTTTGTTAGCTCTTTTAGGATTATCAAAACCTTCGGCTGCATCATATACAACTCTTCTTCCGTAAATCCATTAAAGAATGTAGTTTTGACATCCATTTGCCGTATTTCACAATGCAAAATGGCACACTACAATGATTCTGGACAGACTTAAGCATCGCTACGCTTGAGTAAATCTCATTGTAGTCAACACCTTGAACTTGTCGAAAACCTTTTGCAAAATTCGAGCTTTGTAGATAGTACTACTGCTATCACGTCCGCCTTCCCCTTGAAGATCCATTTATTAATACATGGCTTGCCGATCATATAACCCAACCAAAGTCCACAACTTTGTTCTCATACATGGATCCCATCCTGATTTCATGGCCTCAAGCCATTTCGCGGAATCGGGCTCATCATCGCTTCCTCATAGTTCGTGAGGTTCATCATGGTCTAGTAACATGACTCCTAGTAATAGGATTACCGCATTCTACTCTGGTGCGGATCTTACTCGAAGACTCACGAGGTTTGGTAGCAACTTGATCTCGAAGTTTCATGATCATCATCATTAACTTCCTCACTACTTGGTGTAGGAATCACCTGAACTGATTTCTGTGATGAACTACTTTCCAATAAGGGAGAAGGTACAATTACCTCATCAAGTTCTATATTTTCCTCCCACTCACTTCTTTTCAGAGAAACTTCTTCTCTAGAAAAGGATCCATCTTAGCAACGAATGTCTTGCCTTCGGATCTGTGATAGAAGTGTACCCAACATTACTTGGGTATTCTATGAAGACACATTCCGATTTGGTTCGAATTTTTCAGGTTGAAACCTTTTCACAAGCATCACAACTCCAAACTTTAAGAACCGACAACTTAGGCTTCTTCACTAAACCATAGTTCATAAGGTGTCGCCTCAACGGATTTAGATGGTTGCCCTATTTAACGTGAATGCAGCTGTCTCTAATGCATAACCCCAAAACGATAGTGGTAAATTAGAAGAGACTATCATAGATCGCACTTCATATCCAATAAAGTACGGTTACAATGTTCGACACACCATTACGTTGTGGTGTTCCATGGCGTAAGAGCTGTGATTCTATTCCACATTGTTTTAATTGAAGACCAAATTGTAAACTCAAATATTCATCTCCACGTATCAGATCGTAGAAACTTTATTTTCTTGTATACGATGATTTTCCACTTCACTCTGAAATTCTTGAACCTTTCAAATGTTTTGCATTTATGTTTCATCAAGTAGATATACCCATATTCGCTCAAATCATCTTGTGAAGGTCAGAAAATAACGATACTTGCCATTTAGCATCAACATCATGGGATCGACCACACATCGGTATGTATTATTTCCAATAAGTCGAGTTGCTCGCCCATTGTTCCGAGAATGGAGTTTTAGTCATCTTGCCCAAAAGGCATGGTTCGTAAGCATCAAATGATTCATAATCAAGTGATTCCAAAAGTCCATCAAGATGGAGTTTTCTTCATGCGCTTACACCGATATGACCTAAACGGCAAGGCCACAAATAAGTTGCACTATCATTATTAACTTTGCATCTTTTGGTTTCAATATTATGAATGTATGTAATACTACTATCGAGATTCAATAAAAAAACCATTTTCAAGGGTGTATGACCATAAAAGGTTTTACTCATGTATATAGAATAACAATTTATTCTCTTACTTAAATGAATAACCAGACAGTAATAAACATGATCAAATCATATTTATGCTCAACCACGCACCAAATAACATTTATTTAGGTTCAACACTAATCCTCAAGGTATAGGAGGTAGATGGATGATCATATCAATCTTGGAACTACTTCCAACACTCATCGTCACTTCTTCCCTCAACTAGTTTCTGCTCGCTTATCCAGTCCCGCTTGTTACTAGCTAAATCTTAGCAAACCTAACTAAAGATCTTAACATCGAGGGTTGCTATAATCAGTAGTAAGGTACACATCAATAATCTGTATATCAAATATACCTTGTTCACTTTGCCATCCTTCTCATCCACCAAATACTTGGGGTAGTTCCAGCTCAAGGACCAGTTCCTTTGCAGTGTAGCACTTAGCCTCGTGCTTAGGTCTAGACTTGGGCTTCTTCACCGAGTAACAACTTGTTTGCTGCTCTTCTTGAAGTTCCCTTCTTCCCTTTGCCCTTTTCTTGAAACTAGTGGTCTTGCCAACCATCAACACTTGATGCTTTTTTCTTGATTTCTACCTTCATTGATTTCAGCATTGCTAAGAGCTTGAGAATTGTCTTTGTCATCCCTTGCATATTATAGTTCATCACGAAGTTCTAGTAACTTAGTGATGGTGACTAGAGAATTCTGCCGAATCACTATCTTATCCGGAAGATTAACTCCCACTTGATTCAAGCGATTGAAGTATTTGCATATTCTGAGCACATGCTCACTAGTTGAGCGATTCTCTCCATCTTTTAGCTATAGAACTTGTTGGAGACTTCATATCTCAACTCGGTATTCGCTTGAAATATTAAATTCAACCCTCGAACATCTCATATGGTCCATGACGCTCAAAACGCCTTTGAAGTCCCGATTCTAAGTCGTAAGCATGGTGCACTAAACTATCAAGTAGTCATCATATTGCTAGCCAACGCTCATAATAACGCTAATATCCGTTGCCTCTCATATTGGTCTGTCACCTAGCGGTGCTTCAAGGACATAATTCTTCAGGCAGCAATGAGGATAAACTTCAGATCACGGATCCAATCGCAATCATTGCTACTTAACATCTTTCAATACTTTTCTCTAGGAACATATTAAAACAATAACAACAAAAGCAAATTACCTATCTACACAACAAATATAATTTGTAAAATACTACCAGTACTAAGTTCATGATAAATTAAAGTTCAATTAATCATATTATTAAGAACTCCCACTTAGATAGACATCCTCTAGTCATCTAAGTGATCATGCGTGATCCAAATCAACTCAAACCATAACCGATCATCACGTGAGATGGAGTAGTTTCAATGGTGAATATCACTATGTTGATCATATTCACTATATGATTCACGCTTCGATCTTTCGTCTCGTGTTCCGAGGCCATATCTGCATACATGCTAGGCTCGTAAGTTTAACCTGAGTATTCTGCATGTGAAAACTGCTTTGCACCCGTTGTATGTGAACGAGCTTATCACACCGATCATCACGTGGTGTCTCTCAAGACGTAAGAACTCTTGGCAAACTGCGGCATACTCGTGAGAACACTTTACTTGATAATTTTAGTGAGGATCATCTTATAATGCTACCGCCAATCAAAGCAAGATAAGATGCATAAAGGATAAACATCACATGCAATCAATATAAGTGATATGATATGGCCATCATCATCTTGTGCTTTTGATCTCCATCTCCGGCACCGCCATGATCACCATCACCACCTGCGCCGACACCTTGATCTCCATCGAGCATCGTCGTCGCCTCGCCAACTATTGCTTCTACCACTATCGCTACCGCTTAGTGATAAAGTAAAGCAATTACATGGCGCTTTCATTTCATACAATAAAGCGACAACCATATGGTTCTCGCCAATGTCGATAACTCGGCTACAAAACATGATCATCTCATACAATAAAATATAGCATCACGTCTGACCATATCACATCATTACATACGCTGCAAAAACAAGTTAGACGCCCTCTACTTTGTTGTTGCAAGTTTTATGGCTGCTACGGGCTGAGTAAGAACCGTTCTACCTACGCATCAAAACCACAACGATAGTTTGTCATTGTGCTGCTTTAAACTTCGCAAGGATCGGCGAAGCTAAGACTCGATTTCAACTAAAGTGAGAGAGACAGACACCCGCCAGCCACCGCGGTAGCGAAAGTTTCCTGGAAGGTGAAGCCAATCATAAGCGTGACGCTGAATCGTCGGTCCGGCCGCTTCATCCAACAATACCGCTTGAACCAAAGTATGACATGTCGGTAGGTAGATGACTATATCGCCCACAACTCACTTGTGTTCTACTTGCATATGACATCAACGCATAAACCAGGCTCGATGCCACTGTTGGGGAACGAGTAATTTCAAAAATTTCCTACGACACGCAAGATCATGGTGATGCATAGCAACGAGAGGGGAGAGTGTTGTCCACGCACCGAGACCGAAGCGAAGCGCTATAACAACGCTGTTGATAGTCGACGCCTTCACGATCCACCGATCCAAGCACCGAACGCACTCCGAAGTTCTCACACGCTCAGCTCGATGACGCCCCTCAACTCCGATCCAGCCGAGTGTTGAGGAGAGTTTCACAAGACGACACGCAGGACGATGATGATGTTCCACCAACTGCAGGGCTTCGCCTAAGCTCCGCAACGGTATATTCGAGGTAGTTTGGTGGAAGGGGCACCGACACGGCCAAGGAGCGATCCGTAGATCAACTTGTGTGTCATGGGTGCCCCCTGCCTCAGATATAAAGGAGGGAAGGAGGGGCTGGCCGCCAGAGGGAGGCGCATGGGGGTGTCCTACTCCTACTAGGAGTAGGATTCCCCCAAATCCTAGTCCAACTAGGGTTTACCAAGGGGAGAGGGAGAGGAGGCCACCCCTCCTCCTAATCCTAATAGGACTAGGGAAGGGGGAACGCGCCAGCCCATAGGGCCCCTTCTTTCCCCCAAGGCCCATCAAGGCCCATTGACTCTCTGGAGGTTCCTGTAACCCCCGACATCTGCAGAAATTCCCCATTTCACCCGGAGTGATTCCGAGTCCAAATATAGGCTTCCAATATATCAATCTTTATGTCTCAACCATTTCGAGACTCCTCGTCATGTCCGTGATCTCATCCGGACTCAACAACCTTCGGTACATCAATATCATATAAACTCATAATAACCGCCATCGAACGTTATGCGCATTCTCACTTACGGTTCGAGAACTATGTAGACATGACCGAGACACCTCTCGTCAATAACCAATAGCGGACCTGGATGCCCATATTGGTTCCTACATATTCTACAAGATCTTTATCGGTCAAACCGCGATAACAACATACGTTGTTCCTTTGTCATCGGTATGTTACTCATCGAGATTCGATCGCTTCGGTATCCAATATCTAGTTCAATCTCGCTATCGCGGCAAGTCTCTTTACTCGCTCCTAATACATCATCTCACAACTAACACATTAGTTGAAATGTTTGCAAGGCTTATGTGTGATGTGCATTACGAGAGGGCCAGAGATACCTCCGACAATCGGAGTGACAAAACCTAATCTCAAATATGCCAACCCAACATGTACCTTCGAGACACCTGTAATGTACCTTTTATAATCACCCAGTTACGCAGACGCTTGGTAGCACCCAAAGTGTTCCTCGGCAAACGGAGTTGTATAATCTCATAGTCATAGGAACATGTATAAGTCATGAAGAAAAGCACTAGCAACAAACTATACGATCAAGTGCTATGCTAATGGAATGGGTCATGTCAATCAGATCATTCACCTAATGATGTGATCCCGCTAATCAAATGACAACTCCTTGTTCATGGTTAGGAAACATAACCATCTTTGATTAACGAGCTAGTCAAGTAGAGGCATACTAGTGACACTCGTAGGTTTATGTATTCACACATGTATTATGTTTCCGTTAATACAATTCTAGCATGAATAATAAACATTTATCATGATATAAGGAAATAAATAATAACTTTATTATTGCCTCTAGGGCATATTTCCTTCAGCCAATATCATATAGCCTCGATCTTCATCTTTGGGGCTCCATGATCATCTTGTCACCGCATTATGACACCATGATTCCATCATCATGATCTCCATCATCGTGTTCTCCATGAAGTTGTTTCGCCAACTATTACTTCTACTGCTATGGCTAACACGTTTAGCAATAAAGTAAAGTAATTTACATGGATTGAATCAATGACACGCAGGTCATACAATAATTATGACAACTCCTATGGCTTCGCAATTGTCATACTCATCTATTACGCAAGTCGCGGATTCTTATTACAAGAACATGATCTCATACATCACAATATATTGGGGAACTACAGCAGAAAAATAGTAATTTACTACTTTCACCAAGATCCATCTATGAGTTCATCTAAGCAACGAGTAATAGGAGATGCATCTACATACCACTTGTAGATCAAGGCAAGGAAGCCGCTCAAGAGAACGGGCTGAGGGAGTCGCTTTCGCCAGTGATCCAAATCACCGGAGATCCTAGCGCTGAACGGACGGCACCTCCATGCTCAACACACGTGAGATGGTCCAGTGGACGTGATCCTCCGCCTTTGATCCAGCAAGGGGGAGGAGAGGACGATTTAAGATCCAAAGAAGACGACAAATAAGGTTGGTGGATGTGTAGCAGCCATCCCCAGTTAGTGGCTTCACCGAGCTTCATCATGAGGGAGAGGTGTAGCAGGGAGAGGAGGCGCCAAGATGCAGTGGTGCCGCTGCCCTCCCTCACCCTTTATATAGGCCTCACGCCATCCCTAGGAACCCATCTAGATGGGGGGGTGGCTAAGGGGAGGCTTGCCCCTCAAGGCAGTGGGTTCTCCACCCTAGGGTTTCCAACCCTAGGGCTAGGGCCCAAGTGGGGCGCACCAGCCCACCAGATGGTTCCTCCCACAGCCCACGGGCCTCCGGATAGGCCCTCACTGTGGACCTCGACCTTCCGTGGTCCTGCACACCGCAACCCTCAAATTTCCCTGATGGCTTAAATAGCACTTCCTATATATAATTCTTCACCTCCGACCATCGAACTCCTCGACGACGTCCGAGATATCATCCGGACTCCTAACAACATTCGGTTTGCTGCATACTCATATTCATACAACCCTAGCGCCACCGAACCTTAGCGTGTTGACTATACGGTTCGGGAGACACGTGACATGACCGAGACGGTTTCTCCGGTCAATAACCAACAGCGGATCTGGATACCCATGTTGGTTCTACATGCTCCTCGATGATCTCATCAATGAACCACGATGTCGAGGATTCAAGCAACCCCAGATACTATTCCTTTGTCGACGGTATGTTACTTGCCCGAGATTCGATCGTCCGTATCCCAATACCTCGCTCAATCTCAAGCACGGCAAGTCACTTTACTCAGATATCGTATGTATGATCCCGCGACCAGACAATTGGTCACTTTGAGCTCATTATGATGATGCACCACCGAAAGTGGGCCAGTGATACCTCTCCAAACACGGAGTGACAAATCCCAGCCTCGATCCGTCAACCCAACAGACACTTTCAGAGATACCCCGTAGTGCACCTTTATAGTCACCCAGCACGCAAGACGTTATACACCCAAAGCACTCCTACGGCATCCGGGAGTTACACTTATCTCATGGTCTAAGGAAGAGATACTTGACATTGGAAAAAGCTCTAGCAAAACGAACTACACGCATCTTGTGCTATGCTTAGATTGTCTTGTCCATCACATCATTCTCCTAATGATGTGATCCCGTTATCAATGACATCCAATGTCCATAGTCAGAAACCATGACTATCTATTGATCAACGAGCTAGTCAACTAGAGGCTCACTAGGACATGTTGTGGTCAAGTATTCACACGTATTATTTATTTCCTGGATAATACAATTATAGCATGAATAAAAGACAATTATCACGAACAAGGAAATATAATAATAATCTTTATTATTGCCTCTAGAGTATTATTTCCAACACTTCCAAGGCATAGGATCACCATCATAGAAAGACGATCTAGTCTCCCGGATCCTCAAAT
>JAHIAM010014927.1:0-10226 GCA_021605205.1 Aegilops longissima | reverse complement strand
CATCACGAAGCCATATATGATCACATCATTAGAAGAATGAGACAATTGAACCCGGCAGCACAATCAATAGCTTTGCCGATAAGGCCACCCATTCCGAGAATAAGATCAATATCCGAGTCACCGAGAACAATTGGTTTAGCCAGAAATCTATAATCGCCATCTTGATACCGACATTCGAACCAACATGGTAGATCTCAAACGCTTCACGGAGAAATAACTTGTATAGCTTGAGGTAATGCTCAGATCAAAATTGTGCTTCATGCAAAAGGATATGACATGAAAGAATGCGATGCACCAAAGATCAAATAAGACTTTGCAGGAATATCATTAATCGAGAGATTACCCATGATCACATCAAGAACCCGCTTGAGCTGCATTCATCATATTGACCTTGGCATACTTTGGATTATGCTTGACCACCGCATTGCCGGAAGATTTCACAGAGGAGGAGGCGAAGACGCCTCGTTGAAGCACTTGTTCGATAGTGACCCTTCTCCGACACTTGTTGCAAGTGACCTCGAGAGCGGACGGTGGTAAGGAGCACTTGACCTTGGAGCTTGAGAATTAGACTTGTTCTGATAGCTTGGGTTGGGTGGGGGAAGATCCACGGCCACCTGAGTTCTTCTCGGGTAAGGCCGACGGAACGGAGGGGGGGCAGGTAAAACTTCGCCGCTTGGCTGCCACTTGAGAGGACGAGGAGACTGAACGCATCCCCGATTCTCTTCTAGAACCTCGATTTGAGCTGAGCCGCTTTTGCTTGAGTGCCATGTTGTAGAAATCATCATACTTATCCGCTCAAACAAAGACAAGAGGTAATTGCAATCTTCTCTCGACCACCTCCGAACCGATAGATCATACCCTTTCATCGTACATCTTGCTTAGCAAAACGAGCAAGCTCGAACTGGATATTGTATTGATAGAGACATGTTGCCCTGCTTGAGATTGGGAACTCCTCACGCTTGCTCTCAACAACACTCTTCGGAATGTGATGAGCTCGAAATCACGGCGAACTCATCCTGTAATGACACGACCTCCTCTCGAATCTTTGTATTGGGAACCACTCAAAGAGCTTGATCCTTGAGTTGAAACGATGCAAACTTGACAAAGTCCTCGTGTCCGACATTGCTACACAAAGTGCTTGCAGATATCCACTAACCAATCGCCCGCTCGTGGCCTCAACACGTAAACCGAAAGACTTCGGCCATTAGCGAGGAACCGATCGAGAGTAGCAAAGTGTGGCTGATTGTTGCCTTGACCTTGATTGCCTTGATTGCCTTGATTGCCTTGCCCTCGAGTACGTTCTTGCAAGAGCTGCAAAATCATCTCGAGCATTGGCATTGGTGGCTGCCATGATAGCTTGCCGTGCCTGGAGGCGGAGGTGGAGGTGGAGGTGGAGGATTCGATCGATCCCCATCATTGCGGTCCGGATTCGATGCATGGAGCCATCCTCAAGAGGGTGACATCCGTTAGTCCTTTGATAGACAAATTGATAAGTAGAATCAACGGATAGAAATTGCAACATATAGTCTTCACAATAAACATTCAACAAGAATGAACAATGAATTCCAAAGTTAATCATCACACGCCCAATAAAGTGAGAAGTTAGATAAAGGATATGGAAACAACATCTGCCTTAGAAACAATTCAATAACACAACCGAAAACAAAAGGTTGGCTGCTAGAATGAGCCGGAAAAACACATGATAGAGATTTACCAAAGTGTTGTGGGGCCTCACGGACACGACGATAGCGGACGCCAAATGACTAACAAGACGCCCCCGAATCAGCATAGCCAAGGATTCTTTAAGACGCCTCACACCCACAGAATCGACCGTGAATGGGCGGACCACTAGACGTTGAACCCCAATCTCAAATCATACATCCGCCGGAAAGAATATCCCAAGCTACTAGAATTTCCACCTATAAACTCCCAAACTTTCGGTTATGCAACCTGGTGTTGGGGACACAAAAAATATATCACCCACCTAACAATACCTAGATCCAAAATCCATCCACAACACATAACCAAGAAACTCGAAATCGTTACCCGACCTTAAAAACATCCGATGCAAGTCATGGAATATTCCCTCGCCACAAGATCGGGCTATCGGTTATCTCACCAACAATGACAAAAGAGATTTCATGTCGGCAAAACTTGGTATTTCCAGAATCGCAACGATAAAATTGTGACGACAACACCCGGAGCTCAACCCCCGGACACCGCCACAACCCCTAAATGTCGAGGCACCAAGAACAATGTTCCCACAAAACCATCGGAACGATTCCAAGATACCCACGTGATCCTAAAATTTTTTAGTGAAATTTGAGGAGAAAGAGTCAAAACCTACGGATACCTCAGAATTAAGGACCGGGAAGTAAAAAGAATCCATCCATATATATAATCCTAAGACTCAAAACATTTTCCATTCTAGACTCAACAACCCAAAAAACAATCAAGTAGGGGCTCCAAGTCGGGAAGGCTGAACCAACTTGTAACGCCCACGCGCTTATATCTCCCACGTGTCGAGGCACGACTTAGAGGCATAACCGCATTGAAAGCAATGTCGCAAGTGAGGTAATCTTCACACAACCCATGTAATAGTTAAGGAAAGATACATAGTTGGCTTAACCGCCACTCCACACAAAGACATAAATAAACATTCATCATTCGTAGTACACTCAAGGTCCCACCACGGAACCAAAATAAAAGAAGATACCCCAAATGCTAATACAGATCCCTCGAATCCCCAACCGGGCACCACTATCGATCATCCGAAACGACAATAGTAACGACCACGCCTCGCCGAACTCCCACTTGAGCTCGTGGAATCATCTGCACCGCATCGCGGAACCTCAAAATGGTTGAAGATCCGTGAGTCACGGGACTCAAAGAATCTCACACCCGCAGATCAAGACTATTTAAGCTTATAGGAAGGAAGTAGTAAAGTGGAGCTGCAGCCTTAATTAGCATATATGGTGGCTACATCGCAAAAGAGAGCGAGAAGAGAAGCAAAGCACGGTTGTGAAACTAATAGCCATCAAGAAGTGATCCCGAACTACTTACGCCGACATAACTCCAACTCGGTTCACTTCCCGACCCGAGAAGAGACCATCACGGTTACACACGGTTGATGTGTATTTTAATTGAGGTCATCTTTTGGGTTTTCTACAACCGACATTAACAAATTCCCATCCGCCTCATAAACCGCGGGCACGGCCAAAGATATTACCCCAGGGTGTCCCAACTTAGCCCATTATAAGCTCTCACCAACGGGATTATTCCTTCTACCGAAGACCCGATCAATCTCGAACCCGACTACAAGACATTTCTCAAAGAATAAACAAGACCAGAAAGCCACCCGGGGCCGACAAACCCGATAGGAGCTGCACATATCTCGCCTCGTGGCACATCCAGATGAGAAGGCTACGGTAAAACCAAGCCTCGAAGTTTCCCCGGGTTTCGAAGGGTTTGGTTCGGGCCAAGACTAAGGAGCACCGGTCCGGGGAAAATAAAGATGACCCGGCTCGCGAAACCCGGGGAAAAGGCTTAGGTGGCAAATGGTAAAACCAATGTTGGGCCTTGGCCGGAGGAGTCTTATTCAAAGCGAACCGTCAAGGGGTCCCATAAATCACCCAACCGTAAGGAACGCAAAATTCAAGGAACATAACACCGGTATGACGGAAACTAGGGTGGCAAGAGGAACAAAACACTGCATAAGGCCGAGCCTTCCACCCTTTACCAAGTATATAGATTGTTAAACATAGCGTATATATAAATATTGTGATATCCCCAAAAGTAAACATGTTCCAAAAGGAACAACATCTCCATGTTCCAACAAGGAACAAACTTCAGCTTCACCGCAACTAGCAACGCTTATAAGAGGGCTGAGCAAAGCGGTAACATAGCCAATCAACGGTTTGCTAGGAAAGGATGGTTAGGGCTGACATGGCAATATGGGTGGCATGACATAGCAAGTGGTAGGCATCGCAAGATAGGCATAGCAAAAGAGCGAGCAACTAGCATAGCAAAGATAGAAGTGATTTCGAGGGTATGGTCATCTTGCTCGCAATGTTCTCGAGTTGTCAAAGCTTGATCCTCAAAACGCTTCAACAGTTCCTCGCTCACGCATTCGCCTCCGCTCTACCCAAAACAACAACACGAGCAAGGAACCACAAGAATCACGTGCAATGCACAATCAACATGATGCAACAAGACATGATATGGGAAGTGATATGCAAAGCGATAAAGGCCCGAAGGTAAATGAAAAACTAGGCATCATCTTGGCAAACCAAGCATGCCATCGGAAAGATGAGATGATTTCGTTAGAAATCGATATAGAGATCACCGAAACGGATGCACGGATTGGATATGACGGCAAAACAAGAAGGGTGAGAAACCTACATAACCGCATGATGAACAAAGCCATGCACGGTGCAAACTACATCATAGCACAAGTCAAATAAATATGCACAAGAAAGACAACACCTAAACATGATGCAATAAGACATGATCATAACTTGCCCAAATGCAGAAACTAATGCCACCACTGAGTTGGTGGGATTTTTCACCCCAAAACATATATAATATGTTAGGGTTGCAGAGAGAAATCATCACAAAAGCATTAAGTTAAAATCTGCCTAAAAGGAAGTTAATGAATGGCAATTTCAGATTTGGAAATGTCCAGAATTGGACTTGCCTAAAATAAAAGAGAGGCTGGAAATGGAAACGTGGGGTAAAGAAAAGGAGGTCACGAGAGGCTCATTAAAGGCCCCACCATTATGAGAAAGCTAACAGTTTAAAAGGGGAGAAGAAAACAGCCTTGGGATTCAACCTGGTCTCCCTGGAATCCACCTCGCTACCACCGGGCTGGGCGGCGACGACAGAGGAAGGGCCTCAGCCCTAATCACATTATCGCTGCGTAGACGAACCTAAAGGGGAGGCGCCTGGGTTCAACCCAGTCGCCGGGTGAGAGAGCGGGAGGTCAACCAGTCGGCTAGGTTAGGGGAGTCGTAGGATCGGGACGCCACCTACTGACTAATTCAACTGCCTGATCTAAGATCGAGAAGAACAACGACGACGCCGGAAGCAACGGCGGTTATAGGGCTCGCTTCTCGAGCACACACGCATACGCACGAGAGGCACCACAGAACAAGAAGGCAAGCCCGAGAAGGTAAACGCAAACTACACACGCCAAACTACTCGAACCCAAGAGCTACGGACACGCCGGAGCACGCCGAGCGCTGCCACGAACACGGACCGACCTCACGCTATGGTGAACTAACGGCGACAGGGGAGGAGCAGGAGGAAGTGGGGTATACCTCCTTACCCTAGGACAAGAAATCGGCGACGAGACGGGCCGACGCGGCGAGATCGAGCCAACCTCGCCGGGTTTCGGCCGAGAAGAAGACATGTGGGCGTCGGTGAACTTGGCGATCCGGGCCTCAGAGTCGACGTCAGGACGAAGACGACGACGAGGAAGGAGATGGACAAGGCACGCGGTTGGGGTGGCCGGAGAGCACGCCGCGACGAGGCGCGCTTCCGATGCGCCGAACGAAAGGCGGCGAACTTGGTGGTTCCTTTACCGGCGGCGCGGGCGAGGGAGAGGGAAACCCTAGGGTGCGGTTTGCCACGCGAGAGGGGATAAGGGCTAGGGCGACGAGGTCGAGCTCACGCCTCGTGTCGGGTCCCATGGCGATGGCGAGAGGAGAGGAAAGGGGGGTGAGAGGGGAGCGCTGCTGCCGCTAAGCGGGACCGGCGCTGCCACGTGGACGGGATCCAGCGGGGGTAAGGGAGCTGGGTGCGCGAAGATAGAGGAGAGCGAAGCTGGCGCCTCACCGGGCCAGTGGCTGAGGGGAGCCGGGCCGGCTTGGGAGGCCGAGCCTGTGAGGAGTAGTTGGGCTGCCATCGCTGTTGCCGCCTTCCCTTTTCCTTTAAAAATTCAAAAGGAGAGAAAAGAAAGCACAGAAGAAAAGAAAAGAGTTTGAGTGAAAGGAAAATATCCCCACACTCGAATTCACCCCTATTTAAATAAATTGTAATGGACATTTTAGAGGTAGAAAATAATGCAAGTTTGGAAATATTTCAAATTGTGCCATTTTTGAACCTGACCATAACAACTTCAAAAGAGGAGATTAATTAAGAGAGGTTTAGTGCAAAGAGCAAGGTTAGCAGGGGAGAAGACGAACATTAATTGAGAGAGGGAATTAAAGCCCTTGAAAAGGAAAGAAGTAGAGGGAAGGAGGAGATGGTAATGCAAAATGAGAATGGCACATGCACAACATGACATGTAAGAGAACACCACAACCACATGATAAGAAGGGAAAACAAGATGACAAAGGCACAAATGCAATATGAGCAAAAAAGAAAAAGAAAAACCCACATAACCAAACAACATGAGGCCAAGCATGACAAGAACCCACAAGACTTGGATGAGGTCAAATAGATATATTGCCAAAAAGGGAAGTTTACATCCGTGGTGTTACAACACTCCACCACTACAAGAGGATCTCGCCCCGAGATCTAGGACCGAAAGAACTCCGGATACTCAGAACGGAGGTGATCCTCACGCCCGTGTAGCTTCGGTCGGAATGGTGTGACCACTTCACTTTCAGGAATTTGATTGACTTGTTGCGCAGTCTTGCGCTTTCTTCAAGAATAGCAACGGGTGCTCATGATAAGAGAGATCTTCTTGAAGGTCAATCTTCGGTTGATAGTGCGCTCAGGAGTTGAAGCACTTGCAAAGCTGTGACACGTGAAACACATCGCACGCTGCAAAGTTGGATGGAAGCTCGTTGATAGGCGAGATCGCTTTTTCCCAATGATCTTGAAAGGACCCACGATCTAGGGGCAAGCCTTTGATACCGGGTTACGAGTGCCTTTCATTGAGAGACGCGAGGTAGACATGGTCTCCGATTTCAAAAGCCACATCACGGTGCTTATCATCATAATAGTTTTCCGCGATTATGCGGCTTTGAGATTCTCACGAATGACTTGGCACATCCGTCGGATCAAGTCATTGCCAAGAAGTTACGCTCAATTGCCTCACTAATTGAGAGGAGTACGCACTTTCGCCATAGAGAATTTGAATGGGCCTTGCCCAACTCGCTTGGAAGCTGTTGTTGTAAGAGAACTCGATAAGGAAGACAATCTTCCCACTTCATAAAGGAAATGACACAAGCCCCGAGCATATCTTCAAGGATTTGGTTAACTCGCTCAACTTGGCCACTTGTTTGAGGATGGAAAGCAGCTGAAACGAATGTTGGTGCCTATGGCCTTCTGAAAAGAATCCCAAAACTTGGAGGTAAAGATGCTGCCACGGTCCAAGAGATCACTTGAGGAATGCCGCAAGGAGACAATCCCGAGGTGTAAAGCCTCGCCAACCGAGCTGCATGATGGATTCTTTGATAGGAAGAAAATGAGCCACTTTAGTAAGCTTGTCAATGACAACGAAGATAGCATCATTTCCACGCTTGACTTTGGAAAGCAAAGGAAGTCCATTTCAATATGATCAAACTTCCATTCAGGAATAGCAAGAGGTTGAGGAGACCATTGGTCTTTGGTGTTTCTTCACTCTTCTGCAGACATCACACTCATTCACGAATTGAGCAATTTCTATTCGAGTCCACCAATATGACCGCTGATCATGGTACATCTTCATCCGTGATGAATGGATAGAAGAATTGTGAGCTCATAATGACTTTTCGGATCACCCTTAGGAACCATAATCCGTCCTCAAAGAACAGAGTGTCTTTGTCATCAACATGGAAGCACTTGTACTTGAAATGCCCTTGTCGATACCACGCTTCACTTTCTTCACCATGGTATCCGGTTGAGCCTCACGAATCTGGTCTTCCAAAGTAGGAGAGACTATGAGGTTGGCAAGAAAGCCTTGAGGAACAACTTGAAGATTCACTTATGAAAGATCTACAGAGATCCGCGAAAAGGGCTTGAGGATTAGACTGTTGCAAGAAGCTTTCCTGCCAAAGCATCTGAATACATTGGCTTTGCGAGTATACTCAATACTTGGGTTGTACTCTTGAATCATTTCACCCATCGAGTCTGCCTCGAGGTTGAGGTTGGGTTGAGGAAGATGTACTTGAGACTCTTGTGATCGTGAAAATGTCCACTTTCCTTCCCAACAAGAGATGTCTCCACGTAATCAACGCATGAACAACGCCGCCAACTCAAGATCGTGAGTGGGGTAGTTCTTCGCTACTTCAATCAAGTAGAGGTATAAGCCACAACTCTCTTCTCTTGCATTAACACAGCACCGAGACCTTGAAGAGAAGCATCAGTAAGACTTCATATTGGATTCATCAGAGGAGTCAAGACAGAGCTGTGACGAGTTTCTCTTTGAGGGTATTGAAAGCAACTTCACACTCGGGAGACCAGACATACTTCACATGCTTGAGAAGGTTGGAAAGAGGCTTTGCAATCTTGGAGAAGTTCTCAACGAACCTTCGCAATAGCTTGCAAGACCAAGAAAGCTGTGAGCTGCTTCACATTCCGAGGAGTTCCCAATTCACAATTGCACCTTCTGGATCAACAGCGATGCCCTTGGCAGAGATGATATGACCAAGATAAAGCACTTCATCAAGCCGTAATTCACATTTGGAGAACTCAGATAGAATTGGTACTCTGTCTAGCACCAATCGCAAATGTTTGGCATGATCCTTCTTATTCTTGGAGAAGACCAAAATATCATCAAGATAGACCAAGACGAATTCATTGTGTAGGGTTGAATATGAAGTTCATCATCCGAGAGAAAGTTGGAGGAGCATTGACAAGGCCGAAAGACTGACAAGATATTCATAAGAACCAAAGCTTGTTCGAATGCTGCCTTGGGAATATCTTGTTAATGTAATCGATGATTCATACGAAGGTCAAGCTTTGAGAACACTGTAGCACCTTTGAGTTGCTCGAAGCTCATTGATGTTGGGAAGTGGATACTTGTTCTTGATTGTCTTCTTATTCAATGGACGGTAATCGACAAAGTCGGTCCGCGCCATCCTTCTTCCGACAAAAGAACACCACAACCCCAAGGAGATGAACTCGTCCGATCAAACCCAGACGCTCTTGTTCATCGAAATGCTTCTTCAATTCCTCACTCATCAGTCCAAGCTTGTATGGACGCTTGCAAACGGGTTCGGCTGTGCTCAAGATCGATAACGAACTCAATCGCCGATGAGGAGGCATACCCGAAGCTCTTCCGAAAGACATCTTGGTACTCACAAACGACCGGAATCGAGAGATGGCATTCATTCGCCCTTCTCATTGAGAGAAAACAACCAATGGTTTCATCACGGCATATATGATCACATCATTAGAAGAATGAGACAATTGAATTTCCGGCAGCACAATCAATCTGAGCTTTGTGCTGATAAGGCTACCCATTCCGAGAATAAGATCAATATCCGAGTCACCGAGAACAATTGGTTTAGCCAGAAATCTATAATCGCCCATCTTGATACCGATATTCGAACCAACATGGTAGATCTCAAACGCCACGGAGAAATAACTTGCATAGCTTGAGGTAATGCCTCAGATCAAAATTGTGCTTCATGCAAAAGGATATGACATGAAAGAATGCGATGCACCAAAGATCAAATAAGACTTTTGCAGAATATCATTAATCGAGAGATTACCCATGATCACATCAAGAATCCTCCGCTTGAGCTGCATTCATCATATTGACCTTGGCATACTTTTGATTATGCTTGACCAACGCATTGCGGAAGATTTCACAGAGGAGGAGGCGAAGACGCCTGTTGAAGCACTTGTTCGATAGTGACCCTTCTACGACACTTGTTGCAAGTGACCTCGAGAGCGGATTGGTAAGGAGCACTTGACCTTGGAGCTTGAGAATTAGACTTGTTCTCGATAGCTTGGTTGGGTGGGTGGAAGATCCACGCCACCTGAGTTCTTCTGCTGGTAAGGCCGACGGAACGAGGGGGGTAGTAAACTTCACGCTTGGCTGCCACTTGAGAGGACGAGGAGGACTGAATCTCCCTCGATTCTCTTCTTAGAAGCCTCGATTTGAGCTGAGCCGCTTGCTTGAGTGCCATGTGTAGAAATCATCATACTTATCTCGCTCAAACAAAGACAAGAGGTAATGCAGCATCTTCTCTCGCATTCACCTCCGAATCGATAGATCATACCTTTCATCGTGTACATCTTGCTTAGCAAAACGAAGCGAGCCTCGAACTGGATATTGTATTGATAGACGT
>JAHIAM010014925.1:0-17646 GCA_021605205.1 Aegilops longissima | reverse complement strand
GACTTTGATGAGTACTCACGTTGCTTTTGTTCCTTTTCCCTTTCTACTTATCGCCACTGAGATGGAGCCGGGAGGACACCACCGCGATGACATTACTACCCGGAGGTGCCACTAGTAATGTCGCTCACCGACGATTTAACCAAGAGTAGTTTAGGAGGATCCTGGAGGCCGCCTTGTCTCAGATCCGCTTGTGTAGTTCTTAAGGCAAACTTGTTTAACTTCTCAGATTGATATTGTTGCTCAGACTCGCTCATGATCGAAGCACTTGTATTCGAGCCCTCGAGGCCCCGGATTGTATTATGATACTTGTATGACTTATTTTATTTGTAGAGTTGTGTTGTGATATCTTCCGTGAGTCCTCGATCTTGATCGCATACATTATGCGCATGATTAGTGACGATTGAATCTGGGCGTATATATAGCCTCCACACAAAATCTAACTGCTACACACAATTTACCAAACTCTGTGGACCAATCATCAAACTCGATTTAACCGATTTAGTAAACCTAGTGACCGTTAGGGATTTCGTGGACTGACATGCAACTCAAGAGGACCGATATGTTTAGGTTAGGCATAATGTAATCTCGTGAGATCGACATACAAACTGTGAGACCGATTTGGTAATTAGCTAACCTGAGAGTTGGTCGATAAACCGTGGGACCGATTCGCTTTTCGTGAGACCAAAGTTACGAAGGGAAACAGAGTTTACATTGCAATCTCTGGGACGACGCTCACTTCGTTAGACCAAACGTTACAAGGGAAACAAAGAGATTATAATCCATCTCTGGTGAGACTGAGATCCCTATCGGTGAGACCGATTTGCCTAGGGTTGTGGCAGTGGCTATGACATCGAATTCATGCCGATAGAAAGAATCGAGAGGCCGAGTTTGACTTTAGGTTTAGGTCATATGTGGATGTGAGAAAGTAATGGAGGGTTTTGGAGCATATCACTAAGCACATGAAGCAAGAGGCTCATTACAACACCTCATCCCTCCTTGATAGTATTGGCTTTTCCTATAGACTCAATGTGATCTTGGATCACTAAAATGTAAAATGTAGAGTCTTGAGCTTTTGAGCTTGAGCCAATCCTTTGTCCTTGATATTTTGAGGATCCACTTTCATCATCCATGCCATGCCATTCATTAGCTTTCCTGAAATATTTGTCTTGGAATAGCATTAGTCAATGAGCTATATGTTGTTATGAATTACCAAAACCACCTAGGATAGTTGCACTTTCAATCTCCCTTTTGGTAATTGATGACAACATATAGATCAAAGCTTCACAAATGATAATAAGATTGAAAAACATCGTCGCTTTGAGAAGTATGTGATAAGCAAGAGCTCCCCTAAATTTGTGCATATTAAGATTTGCTTTGGACTGCAAATGCACAATGAATTAGGCTCATGGGTTACTCTTCCATGTCACATACATCTTGGTGGAGCGCCAAAATAATAAAGATTGAATACATGCACTCATCACCAAGCAAAGTGAATGATCATATAGGATAAGTAAGATAATAACATATAACAAGCATAAGTGTAGCTTATGATCAAACACATGATCATCAATGTCTCAGTAAAGGCATAGTATCTCAAGCAATCAAAACAAACGGTTCAACCAAGAAGACAAGAGAGAACAAAAGCAAATCTCTCTCTCTCTCGAAGTTTATGATCTATACATTTTTTCCCTTTGGCAACAAGTTACCAAAAGTTCCTAGAAAATGCATAGGACTATATCGCCTCGTGCTTGGTCTCGGGGTGGTGTCCGGAGAACTCCAAGAACGAAGGCTTCACGATGTAGAAGGAGTAAGGAGTTGGTGCCGGAGCTGGTTAGCCGGAGCGAGCGAGCGATGAAGTGACTCGTGTCTTGTAATCGCTCTGCAGCTGATCTCGAGCTCGTGGCACTGCAAATGCATCACCGTTGTTCTGCCTCTTCCTCTCTCGATGTCATCCTCAGCTGCTCCACGATCAATCTCAGCATTTTGACATCAAGATCATAGAATTTTGTTCCATGATTCTTTCCTGTGCTCTCCTAGTTTTGAGTTAGGTGGCCAACCCTTCTCAATCCAAGAGTTGATGCTATCAAGCAACCAAGCTGCTCCCGCTTGTTCTTCAAAGTAATCGATGCCTCCGATTGAGTTGGCATCTTGGCAGCCTTCTCTTTCCTTGCTTTCTCCTTCTTCTTTGCGCTTGAACCGATGATGGTTCATTCTCATCATGACAACTTGATTGTCCTCAAATTCAGGATAGAGAACCATGTGTTCCTTATCCAATGATACTTCCTCGTGCCCATCTTTGAGTTAATCAACTCCGAATCTATGGGCATATCCACAGCTCCTCTTCCTGGTCTCACTGTCCTCTTGATAGTTTCAACTATGAGGCTCATGACCTTGAATTTCTGAGTCACATAAAAATGTGAAGCAAATTGATTGCATGCCCTCCGATCATGTTGTGGTCACCGATTGGGCAACAGAGTGTGCCTTAGGATCCAGCTTGATTGTAGGCAGCCCGATAGAAGAAAATGAACTGATCCAAACTTGAAAGTCTCAAGTGCATCATATGGGATCTCCTTGTACATCCGTGACATTGAGTTGTGACCCATCTTCTTCTTGGCATAAATGTCCAAGTCATCTTCACTTTCCTTGGGGGCATTGATCGACTTGCCCATTCCTCTATGGTTGACTGTATCTGCTCCTTCGCATATCCAAACTACCTGCCATCCGGATAGAAATGTGCAGGAGTAGAATTGCATAATGAGCTCTCATTCCAGCTTGTGAGCTTTTTCCCAACAAAATCTGCAACTCCACACGCATCAAGCGCATACACTCCAGATAGTGTTCTCGATTCTCCTAATG
Organism: Aegilops longissima; assembly: GCA_021605205.1. NCBI lineage: Eukaryota > Viridiplantae > Streptophyta > Magnoliopsida > Poales > Poaceae > Aegilops > Aegilops longissima. The sequence goes on along the minus strand of JAHIAM010014925.1, from coordinate 14,790 downwards.
TAGGTCCAACACCCACCTCATATCACAAACTATGGGCTCTTATCCAATAAGATGGTCTCATAGAAGTCCCGCTGCCCTTGGTGTGGAACCCTGTAATCTACAAGCAGTCCTTCTTCCGTGGCATATGGATCTCGACTCTCTCCATAGCCTCAACCCTTGATCTCTCCCGATCTTCATGTTCTCACCACAGGATGAGCATCATTGTGGTCCTGGAATCTTGGGCTTTGAGCCTTAGGACCTTCCTTCTTCATCTTCCTCAAGATCAACCTCGTGCATTGGGGCCTTGTTCTTCTCAATGTCGGTATACTCCCGTATTCCTCTTTGTGCACTCTTGGGATTAGGGGCAGCTTTGGGCTTTGAAGTTGCAGCCTGATTTTATGGCATCACCCATCGCCTTTTGTGCCTTGGGTGCCGCTCAAGAACCCTTCTTCTTCTTCTTCCTCCATCATAGAAGGGTTCCCAATCACTGCCATGGTCTTCTGACCCTTTCCTTCCTTTTCTTTCCTTCAAGAAGAAGCAGGTTCTTTGGGTTGGGATTCCAAAGAAGCTTGAGTGGAGACTCGCTTTGAACATTGGTTGTCTTCCCTCGCCTGGCCTTTGGTTTTCATTCCAGCTTAATCGCTATTGAGCTGCATCTTCTTGAGCACCTTCTTCTTGAACTGCCTCATCCTCAATCGCCACATAATCTTCATCCTCGCACTCGAGGTCTTCTTCTTCTTGTCCTTGTGGCAGCCTTGGGCAAATTCATCGGGAGTGCTTCCGCCCTCATCTCGAGCTGCTAGAGGGACTAGTGCCTCACCATGTGAATCTGCTCTTCCGACTGCTTCGTCGTCACTTTGGTCCGACATGCTGCACACACCGATCGCTGACCGTGAATAGTTATAGATGAGGTAGAGTGGATGAGCATCACAAAATGCAGATTTTTGCAAAAGAATGATTCAAAAACTTAGTTTTAGTTTTCCACGAAAGATTTGATCTACCGATTTTAAACTCGTGATACCAAGCAGTTTTGAACCTAAACTAGTGAACTCGGCGAACGAGTCACAATTTGGTGGCACCAGACCGCTAGGGTTTCAAAAGTTCTAAAATCGGTCACACCGATTTGTAATTCTCACGACCGAGACTTACTAGTGCAATGGCGTTATCCAGATTGGTGGGACCGAGTTTTTCAACTCTGGGTCCGAGATGGTTTCTGAAACCTAACCCTAAATTTTCAATCACAACTATTCTAAGGATTGTTTTGATCGATAGAGGTGTTTCAATCGTGGCAAGATGCATTATGAACACAATGTGCGAGAATCGACGAGGATAACACTATGATCGAAGTTCATACCCTAGTTCGGTGAACTCGCAACGGCGGCAACGGGAGAAGAATTCGCTGACGCCGAAACCAGCATCGAGGCGGTCAAGCAAAGTCGATGATCCCAGACCTAGTTGGCAGAGTGAGCTATGCGCCGAGGAGTTTTGAGAAATTTTTCCAAAATTTGCCCGGTGAATATTACTCACATCCGGTGTGACCAGTGGAACAACTGGTGGCACCGAGATGCATAATCGGACATAACAGAACTTGGTGACCGAAGTTCAAATCGGTTGCACCGAGATTGAAAACCTAGATCGACTTAGTAATCTCGGATGACCGAAATGGAGGAATCGGTCGACCAAAATCACAAAGAAGTTTTGGAAGTTTAAGTCTATGACAATCGGGACTCGAAAGTGCCCTCACACGAGTGGTTCGAATCTGACTTGATCAAATTTTGTGATGTAGCATGAATAGAGTTTGAGACAGAAAAGCATAGATAGCTAGAAAGGTTCTTAGGCATTCTTGTCCATCCACTTGGCCAAAGAGAAAGAAACCAATCAATCAAAACAACAAGTGGATGTCCTTGAATGAGTAAAATATGCAACCAACATGCTCACACAATAAAATGACAAATGAAATATGTGACAAAGCATGCACAACCAATTCTAGCATCTATCAAACAATTGGCGATGACTAGGTCATCTATATATGAGTATATTGATTTAGGAGTCAAATGAGAACATTTGATCATAGGTCATACTCATCATTTAAGCTCAAGTGGGGTTACCACTTTTACATAAAGATTTATGTGTTCACATCATTAGAGTTGCTTTGACTCAACTTAGAGTTAAGCCCCCAGATGTGAGATCCCCTTAGAGGGATAAACTAACCTTGGGTTTTGTCGATGATGACTTCATGTAGGTGTTGAAGATGTGGATGCTCAATGTTGATGTAGATCTTTGGAGCAATTTGGAGTGAGTTGCACTTTCAATACCTACATGGGTTAGTCCCACAAGGAACAAACAAGAATATCCATAGAATAGAATGCACACACAAAATGATGTCCATGAAAACATTAGGTTACCTTGTCCCTTGCCTTACAACATGAGGGTTTTGGACCCTTTGAACTAGTGCAAGATATGGAAGATTATTGCACTTGTCCTGCCATAATGATTGAGGAAAAATGTTATGAGTCACCTCAAAACTCTTAGTTCTTCTTCGATCCACATCATCTTGATGGGAATCTTGGTGTAGTTGTGCTTGATGAAGTAGAACTTGACGAGTCTGGGAACCCACACCAAGGCTTTAGGTGCTTCTTCAAATGCATCAATCTCCTTGGCTTTCCTTTGCCTTTGTTCTTGTGGTCTTGTGGTGGAAGATCATCTTGTGCTTGTGTTCCTTGAAGGAAGTAGGATCATACTTTTTGTTGAGGAACAAACTTCGCCTTGGGGTATTGATCTTCTTCCCACTCAACTCCATTGGCATTGAACTTTCTCAAAACCAACACCTTGATTCTTCCTGCCTTCCTTGCTTGCATAATTTCTCAAATTGCTTACTCCCCCAAGGCTCTTGTATACACCTTTCTATAATTCCTTCAATAAGTTGTTTTTTGCTCAAGTGTAACTTGGCTAAGAGAATCATTAGGGAATCAAGAGACTACTAAAGCAACAATATTGGATTTAGCATTTTATTGTTACTTTAAAGAAGAATCTTTCTGTTCTTGTTTAGACTTGACTTGAGGCATGTAAAGATAAGAGTAAACGCCAAATATAAGAAGAACTTTTACGGAGATCATCATTGATTGCCTTTAAGAACTCATGCTCTTGCTCAAGATTGAGCTTTTCAAAGCGTAACTTCTGATGAGCCCTTAAAAGTTCTCGATGATCTTCGAAGATTGTTTCATGAGCAAACTTAAGAGTGTTTAGTTCTTTAGTTAGACGCTCAATTTTCTCATTATCATTGTCATTCGTTTCATCTTGATTAGCACGATTAATTGATGTTTCATCATAGTATTCATCACTAGAGTTGTCAACAAGTAAATCATCATCACCTAGCAAGTCATCTTCATTACTATTAAAATCAACATACTTGGGGTGTGTTACCTTAGGACCTTTGGCCATGAAGCATCTTCCAATTCCTTCATTTGGTGAATCAAATATGTCGAGGAGTTGGTTGACACAAGTGCTAAACCGCAACACCTTCATCTTGAGTGTATTCGAGTCGGAGTGATGGCTTCTCCTGAGTGATTGTTGGAGTCGGAGCCGATACCCATTCACCAACATGAGCTTGATGTCTTCGCTTTGTGTAGCTCTTTGATGACTTGTCCTTCCTTTCAATCCTTGCTTCTCCGTGAGGGTCTTCGCTCATAACGATCATCTCTACTCCCTTCTCTCTTGGTGGTGATTCTTCTCTTCTTTCTCTTGGGAGAATCTCTTCTTTGTAGGGTGCCAGACACTCATTGAGTAGTGTCCGGTCTCCCACAATTGTAGCAATTTCGCCTCGACTAGAAGATCTTTTGTCATTGTAGGACCTTGACTTGGAGCTTCTTCTTGCTTCTACTCTTGTAGAATTTGTTGAAGTTCTTCAATTCTTCATTGAAGGTTTGTTTTCACTTGATGATGTGGGGCTTTACATGAGGCTTTGTAAGCACCACTTGACTTGTTGTGAAGTTCCTCCTTATCCTTGAGTGACATCTCATGAGCAACAATTCTTCCAATGACTTCTCGCTGGTTTGAGATCTTTGTAATTTGGCATCATTTGGATCAATGTGCACACGGTATCATATTTTCCATCCAATGCTCTTAGGATCTTTTTGATGATGAATCGGTCATCTCTTCACTTCCGGGTCGCAATCTCATTTGTGATAAGAGCATGTCGGGACCGATCCTAGGTCACACCGATCTAGCATGTGACACATCATATCACTTTTGCCTCATGCACGGTATTCTTCACGGTGTCGCCTTTACCATGGCCCTCGACCGCTTATGCTTTTCGCTCACGATATGATAGTGTCGCTAGCATCCATATGATGAGAACCGGCCTATGACTAGTCGTGAACCCAAAGTGGCACTAACTCTATGGGGACAGCATATGAATCACATCGAGCATGTCGGTCATCAACGATAAATTCAGAGCATGGCACAGACTCGATCCCCGTCAGAAGGGCTGCCAGGCAGACTCAATAACACTGCGATTTCCAAGGATGTATATAGAACGGTGAAGCACATGCCGCCACCATGTCCAAGCAGAAGAGGGTTAGCAGGACTCGTGAACCGGCAGTAGCGGACTACTATCGCCGTAAGACGAGACTACATTTCCCATAAGAGAGGCTACCAGGATAAACAACTAGGTTGTCTGATCCACACATAGCAATACAAGTTACACGACGATAACATGCAAGTATGTGCTGCATAAACATGGCATCACAACATAACGCAAACTCATATAGGTAAAAGATCAAGAGCCACATAGCATTAAATACAAACAGGGGTCACATGACCCATCATTCGAGCATAAGCAACAAGCGAAGCATTACATGTCCGAGTACGCATAACTACAAAAGAAAAAGACCGAGAAGCCCGACTATCTACAAGACCCTCCCAGGTACAAGATCGTAGCTGAGGTAACAAGCTACTCGTCAAGTCAAAGCGAACTACTAGTAAGACCAAGTCTCCGCTGCAAAAACATAATAAAGCAACGTGAGTACAAAGGTACTCAAGAAGACTTACATCGATCCTATTATACATGCATTAGTATCAAGAAGGTAATGTGAGTTTAGTTGCAAAGAAGCCAGCTTTGACTGGGCTATCCTGTTTATGACTACTGTAACTTTGAGGTGATATGATGCATTAACGAGTCCACTAATCACCACATCAATACACTACTACGGATTCATTCCCGCCCATACGAGAAGGCCATCCATAGCACTCACACTTGTCTTGAGCATTTTAGAGTATCCACTCAAGTTGTCTATGTACCACGAAGCATCCAAGAAGTCCATAACCAAGGACACGGCTATTCAATAGATCATGATAACCCCAGGGTGTACTTCTTCACACACGCCTCGCCACTTCACGCCATATACACGCTATGTATCTCGAAACCCTCGCTGAAGCTCGCGAGGGTGTCGGCCCACGACCGACTAACCACACAAGACTCTAGTCCAGGTTTATCGCCTATTCGGTTCCATCCGCAAGGAGATCCGGCCGGGTGTCGCCACGGCCCCAAACGATGTGAGCAGGGTTTCCAAGCTCCACCATCCGGTGCCACTTGGTACACCGTACAATTGTGTTTAGTCTGTTCTGCCTATTCGCCGGTGCCACTTGGTAGAAAAATAGCACTACCTACAAACACCAGAAACTAGTATGCACTCGGACAGATCAAGTTGATTAATAAGTCGAGGGTCGAAAGCATCGAACCCAATGTGTGGTAGTATCGAGTCATTGGACAACATACATAGAACTCGTTTAAGGACGGTTCAAAGGAGACAACCCACCATGTACTCCTACATGGCCTCTCACCACTACTTTACCAAATCGTGTTCACACACTTCACTCTCAAAGATCGAATACGAATGCATCCAATTCATTCCCAATGAATCACCTGACAAAACTCTAAGCAATAGGGTATAGTGGTAGAACACAACATGGCTCAATCAACTCCTACACATGCTAGTGGGTTTTCAACTATTTATCGTGGCAATGATGTCATGCAGAGGAATGGGTTCAACTACCGCGAAGACAAAGTAGCAGATGAATCGTTGTTGTCCTAATGCAATAATCGAGAGCAGGAGCGAGAGTAGGATTGTATCGAATGAACAAGGGGTTTGCTTGCTCCGGTAAATCGACAGGGAGGCACGCTATAGACAGTACTCGAACGCCTCCTGAGCAGACCTATCGAGAAGGAACGGTGCCGCAAATCAATACACAATCATATGCAACAATATGATGCATGAACATGGCATGTAGATGTGATGCTGTTTGAGCTAATGCAACGGTATTCAATTTGAATGAAGTCCATTTGAACCAAAGGTTCAAATGCAACTCCAAATAAGCTCTTATAAATGCCATTCATAAGTTTTCACCCATATAGCAAGTATAAGTTGTTTTGTCATGCATGAAACTAGTACAGATGGATAGATTGAATTTTTCTGATAATTTTTTTATATAAATTATTTCAATCTGAGCTACGGTTGAATTTCTAAGAATTTTTGAAGTTTTGAATATATTCGCATTTCCTGATTTATTTATAAATAAACTAAATTCCGTAAAAGGAATATTATGTCAAGATGGCGTCATGCTGACCTCAGCAGAGTCAATGGGCAGCCTCGGTCAAACCCGACTGGGGTCTGGTCATGACACACCATCGCATGAGTCATAACGTGGGGGCCTCCAAAGGCCACGTCAGTCAAACCGACCAGTAATAGGGGTTAATAACTAATTTAAACATAACATTAAATTAAACTAAACAGTGTGGCCCACATGGCGTGGCTCTAGGGGGTATTGGTCATTAGCACTACTTTGCCGCCGCCACGCCACCGCCGAGCTTGGTCGGCGGCGCATGAAAAACGCGGGCGAGGTCGCCGGAGTTGCTGGTTTCTCGTATGGTCACCGCTTACGCCCCGGGGCACCAGGAGGAGCCTGCTCGCCAAGACGAGCCAAGGCAGCAGCAGGCGTTAGGTGGCCGGAGCTCGCCGAGCAGAGTCGCGACGGCGCCGGAGTTCGGGCGAGAGGAAAGAGGGCTACTGCACGGCAGGGCGACGGGCAAGTAGCTCCCCGAGACGATCATGCGCGGTGTTTGACGCTGCTTGCACGCGGCCGTAGCCACGACGATTTACATGGCGGGCGCAGGAGCGCCGATCGGCAGGGTGGCTACGCGGGCGACCGGGCACGGGAGGTAGGGGGCTAGGTAGAGCTCACGACGGATCCAGAGCTGGTTGGCGGCCTTGGGGAAGCGCGGACGGCGACGATGGCGGCGATGGCACGAGGCGGCCGGAGGCGAAGACGATGGCGATGGCGGCGCCGTGGCTTTCCCTGCCACACGGCTCACGAGGAGGTAGCAGACGCGGAACTTGGGTGCATACATGGAGAGAGAGCGGGGACGGTGGCTACGGCAGGCAGCGCGCTCGGTGCGGCTCGCGTGAAGAGAGGGGAGGAAGCCAGAGGAGAGGGAGAGCGAGAGAGAGGGGGAGGACCCGGGCGGCGCGTGGCGCCGCGCTGGGTCATCCAGCGACGAGGGGGGGAGGAGGCAGGTAGGGAGGAGGAGGTGGCGGCGCTGCGGTGCTGCCGGGCACGCGCTCACCTCCCCTCGGGGAGGAAGACGCCGAGGAGGGAGGGGGTTGGCCGGTGGCCACTGCTCGGCCATGCCAAGACAGTGAGCTGGGCCGCAGGGAGGTAAGTCGTGTAAGGGTTTTATCCCCTTTTGTTTTCTTTTTTCAATGATTCATTTGTTTGACTTATTTAAAATACTAAATAATGTTATTTACTTATGCCAATTTTTATATGAGCTAGTGGTATTATTCCGTAGCTCCTTTATAAATGGCATAATTTTTGGACAAAATTATATATATATAATAATATATCCAAGGCAAATAATTATCGATTAATTCAAACGGCCAAAATAAATACTGAGCCCCAAAAATATTAGTTGGAATTTTATTTCATTAATATTTTTAGAGAAAACAGAGCATTTTCTTGGGCCAAATTGAAGCAATATTTATTTGGGTCATCTCCAAAATGATTCTGAGGGTTCCACAAATCCTCATTTCAAATTTAAATGAAATTTAAACATGATGCACAAATGACTAGCTAGCCTTGAGCATACCGTAACTAGGATGTGACAACTCGCCTCAATTTGAAAGAATCTCGCCCCAGATTCGTGGGTCGACGGAAAGAAAGCGGGTACCAATAAGACGATCTTCGCTTCCTGTAGCTTTCTCGAATGATGAGACCATCGAACCTTGAGAAACTTGATATTCGATGTCGAGTAACACGCCTGCTTGATCAAGAATGCGAACCGTACTCTTTGTATGTGAGGTTATCTTGGAGATCAAGCGCTTGTGGTCCACTCGCGGATAGGATCCGAGAAGCAACGCTCGAGTTGAGAGACGGAAGACATCATGAACTCGAGAAAGATGTGGGGTAGTTCCAACCGGTAGGCAACCTCTCCTAGCGAGAATGCGAAGGGCCCAATGTAACGAGGAGCCAACTTGCCCTTGATATCAAACGATGGGTACCCTTTAGAGGAGTAACCCAAGGTAAGCCTTGTCGCCAACTTCATAAGCTACTTCCTTATGACGACGGTACATCGGGCTCTTTTGACGAGATTGGGCTGTTTTCAAATTCTCACTAATGATGCGAACTTGCTCTTCGCCTCCGGATCATATCCGTCCAAAGAATTGTCTTTCACCTTCCGACCTGTTCAAAGGTGTTCACATCTTCGCCCATAGAGAATCTCAAAAGGAGCTTTTGAGACCGGATTGATAGCTATTATAAGCAAACTCGCAAAAGGAAGACATTTCTCCCAATCCATACCGAATGAGATAACGCAAGCTCTAAGCATGTCTTAGAATTTGTTGACTCTTTCCACCGACCACTTGACCGAGGGTGGAAAGCCATCAAGAAAAGATGGGTTCCCATGGCAGTTTGGAAACTCTCCCAAATGAGAAGTGAAAAGACTACCACGGTCTGAATTGATCTCTAGTGGAACACCATGGAGTGACACTATTCGAGAATGTATAAGTCACGAGCTGACTAGCGTGATACTCTAACAGAAGGAAGTGAGCCACTTTGGAAAGACGATCAACGACTACGAAGATAGCATTATTCCTTTCTTGGTCATGGAAAGCCGGTGATGAAATCCATACCAACTTTATCCCATTTCCACTCGTGAATGGCTAAAGGCTGAAGGGTGCCAAAGAGCCTTTGATGCTCTTAACGCTGACGACAAACGCCACAGCTAGCAATAAACCGAGCAATTCTCTTCATCTCTAGTCCACCGTATCCTCGCGAGGTCCCGATACATCTTAGTACTACGGATGAATTGTAAGAGGAGATTCATGCGCCTTAAGAATCAACTGTCAAGATGTTGCTTCTTGGGGACCACCAGGCGTTCCCAAAGAAAACGACACTGATTATCTATAGAGAAACTACCAGCAATACCATTGGCAATGTTTCTTGATCCGTAATCCTGATCATGCTTCGCCTTCTATGATATGATCCACAAGAGTAGGTTTCGCTACCAAGGTAGAAAGGAACTGAGGAGCAATGTGAAGGTTGCTTACAAAATTCCTCATGGAGAAGTGGTTGGCCTTGCCGCAACATGAGATTGTTGCAATAGGATTTACGGCTAGAGCATCGCCATGACATTGGCTTTGCCCGGGTGTAGGTAATCCCCAGATCATAATCAGATCAACTCCAACCAACGCCTTGCCTAAGGTTCAAATCTGGTTGGGTGAAGATATACTTGAGACTCGTGATCGTGTAGATCTCGCAACGCTTACCAAGAAGGTAATGTCGCTGTGTCTTGAGTGCATAGACTACGGCCGCAAGCTCTAGATCATGGGATAATTCTCCTCATGTGGATGCAATCGACGAGATGCATAGGCAATCACATGACGATCCTGCATAAGAATGCAACCTAGTCCCCGTCAGGAGGCGTCAAGAGATAACAAAGTCTTTAGTGAAACCGTGGCACAAGTATGGGAGCAGAAGTGCGCCTTTTCAGTTCTCAAACTGTACTCACACTATGGGGACCACTCAAACTTTTTATCTTTCTTGAGAAGTTCCTGAGGGGTTTAGCTACTTTGGAGAAGTTTTCAACAAAGCGGCGATAATAGCTGGCTAGACCAAGGAAACTCCTAACTTGTTTAACGGTTTCTGTGGAGTCCAATCAAGAACGGCCTGAACTCTCTCTGGATTGACAGCAATGCCCTTACAGAGATTACGGGCCTAGGTAGGTCACCGCAACCAAAATTCACACTTGGAGAACTTGGCATAAAGTGCTCTAGTTTTTCTAGCACAAGTCTAAGATGTTCGATGCTCTTCCTCGCTCTTCGAGTAAATAAGAATATCATCGAGGTAAACCACGACAAATTTATCTAAGTACTCCATGAAGATCGAGTTCATCAAGCGGGAGAATGTAATGGCGTTGGTTAGACCAAAGGACATGACGCAGTACTCATATCGCCATAACGAAAAGACAAAGGCTGTTTTGGGAATGTTCCATTCCCGATCTTGATTTGATGGTAGCCTAACCTCAAATCCATCTTAGAAAAGATCGAGGATCCAAATGAATGATCATACAGTCGTTGATCTCGGGAGCGGATACTTGTTCTTTATCGTGACCAAATTAACGGGACGATAACCCACAACCATCCGGGTCTGGTACCATCCTTCTTCTTGACGAAGAGGACGGGCAAGCCCAAGGAGAAGAACTAGGACTCGATGAAACCTTTTGCAAGGACTCATCAAGTTGTTTCTAAGCTCGCTAGTTCTAAGGGTGCCATCTTATAAGGTCTCCTCAGAGATTGGAGCGGTTCCCTCGGATAAGATCTATGACTAACTCTACATCTCGCTGTGGAACAACCCGGCAGCTCTTCCGAAAAACATCCGGAAAGTCACGTTTGATCACCGGATATCTTCAAGGTCCGGAAGAGGGTCATATTAAGAGAATAGAGTCGACGCTTGCAACTCTAGTGGAGACAAAGACTATCTTGCCGATGGGTGTAAGTCGTAATGCACCTAGTGAAACAATCAATCTTGGCATGATGAGTCGTCATCCACCCATACCCAAGATGATGTTAATATCTCAAGACTTGAGGGCTACAAGTGAGGCAAGGAATACAAGTCTCACAACAAGGATTGCTACTATGGCTTACACAAGAAGTTTGCAATTTGGATCCGTGGAGTTTGAATGACTAGAAGAGAGGGCATATCACAAAATGATATGTTGTGCAAGTAAGCTTAGCTTTCTAAATGAAGGAATGAGATGCTCCAAGATCGAATAGAACTCGAAGCGGGATGACAGCTTGACAAGGAGGGTACCAAGAACGACATCCGGATCATCATGGGCGTTTTAGCTGAGACGTGATGCACACATCCAATGCTCAATGGAGTCGACTTGACACCGATCATCTTGCGTGGATGGCTTAACACAACCACAGTGCTTCGGGCCGGGGTGGAGAATAACGGCTTGAGAGCAATCACGCGTATAGTGTCCTGCTTCCGTGCATGTGAAGCAAGTCCCCGGCTGGACGTGGATCCGCATTGACAAGTGGTCTACCAATAGGCCTCCCGGTGGAGCATACGAATCGAGCTGGGAGGCGCCACATAGGATGGCCTCGTGAATATCCGGTGGAAGAGCAGAGTTCGAATCCAAATCCAAGGCTCAACGAACTAGAACCGGAGGAAGAAACCAATCCACGTTGTGCTTAATTAGACCTCGTAAGTGAGCCGAGCTGTTTCGCATTAATGGCCTTGTTCACAAGAGCTTGAAATGTATCACAATGGTGCAGGTGGAGGTCACGACTAAATTTGGGGTTGAGACCCTTCCGGATCTAGTAGCTCGCTTCTTACGTCTGTGGACACTTTTTCTCGTGGCATAACGGGCAAGGTTCTCAAACTCTCTCGTCAGAAGCATCAACAACCATCTCACTTTGGGTGAAACTACATAACTTCTTCTCTCTCATGCGATCAATGAGGGCTTCTGAATGTGATGCTCGCGAAAAGCCTCAAGTGAAATCTCTCTCTCCAGTTGAATCAGATCAACCGAAGCATAGCTCATAGTTCGCCACCAAAGACTAGCATGACCTTGTGTGGTATGCAGAGATAGGTGACCTTGTCACTTTCAGCCACGCTCACAGAGCTTGAGCTGAATGCATTACTACGAGTTAGCCATCCGCATCGAGTGGCTCGATGGAATGATGAAAGGTAGGGTGGGTGTGTTAATGAAGTCATGAATGGTTGCGCATCTTTGGTCTTGATGTGCGGTGTTCTCTCGACACGCTAACAAAGCGTTAGACTCCACGCTTGTTCCTCTCCATCTCTAACATAAACTTTGCCAATGAAGGCTGGTCGGGAGGATCCTCATCCCTACCATCTCCGGGTGGTTCTCGCCACGAGCAACTGAACTTCGCTTAACTCGATGACATCCCCGAGAAACGAAACCAAGGACGGAATCAACATCACTACATAACAAAAAATGTAGGACACCGAAATTAGTAACTCTCAAACTCCCGGGGCAATTCTTGCAGCATAACGGCGGTAAGAAATGTTCAAAATGAGACATTCTGCAAAATGGGGTAGCACCATACTCAACATCATCATTCAAAGGTTCCGGGATATACCAGACATGCTAGCAACGAGGGTACTCGAAATCGGTATGACTGATCAACCAATCCTATGGGACTACGGAATCAGTAACACGTGATCCCGACAGATGTAAGAGATAGCCTAGTTCTCAACCCCGCAGGAAAGATAGGATGACTGCGATCAAGGCCATGAGGTAAAGGAGTAAAAGAGCCTTACGCTCCTTCCACAATCAATTCTCTATAACTAAAGCATTTCTAGACTCAACTTCACCGGTGTTGGCTTGGAAATCTTACAGCAACAAAGCTCGATACTAAAGTCGCTTCGGGACCCCGATCCTAGGTCACACCGATCTAGCATGTGACACATCATATCACTTCATGCCTCACGCACGGTATTCTACCAAAATGCCTTTACTATGGCCCGGATCATTTATGCTCGCTCACGTGATATGATAGTAGTGTCGCTGAAATCCATAAGGACAGAGAACTCGGCAGACATGACTAGTCGCGGAACCCAAAGTGGCACTAACCTATGGGGACAGCATACATGAATCACATCGAGCATGTCGGTCATCAACGATAATTGGCCAGCACCGGGCTATCAGACTCCGTATCCCGGTCAGAAAGGTGCTAGCAGGTGACTCAATAACACCGCGTGACATTTCTCAAGGATGTATAGGAACGGCGGAAACATGTCGCTACCATGTCCAAGCAGAGTGTCAAGAAGGTGACTCGTGAACCGGCTGTAGCGGACTACTATCGCCGAAGTAACGAGACTACATTTCATAAGAGAGGCTACCAGGATAAACAACTAGGTTGTCGGATCCCACACATAGCAATACAAGTTACACGACGCGATAACATGCAAGTATGTGCTGTACAACATGGCATCACAACATAACGCAAACTCATATAGGTAAAAGCTCAAGAGCCACATAGCATTAATACAAACAGGGTCACATGACCCATCATTCAAAAGTATACAAGCGGAAGCATTACATGTCCGAGTACGCATAACTACAAAAGAAAAGACCGAGAAGCCCGACTATCTACAAGACCTCCCAGGGTACAAGATCGTAGTGAGGTAACAAGCTACTGTCAAGTCCAAGCGAACTACTAGTAAGACCAAGTCTCCGCAAAAACATAATAAAGCAACGGAGTACAAAGGTACTCAAGAAGACTTACATCGATCCTATTATACATGCATTAGTATCAAGAAGGTAATGGAGTTTAGGCGCAAGAGCTTTGACTCTGTGGCTATCCTGTTTCACGACTACCGTAACTTCTTTGAGGTGATATGATGACACGAGTCCACTAATCACCACATCAATACACTACTACGGATTCATTCCCGCCTCCATACGAGAAGGCCATCCATAGCACTCACACTTGTCTTGAGCATTTTAGAGTATCCACTTCAAGTTGTCTATGTACCACGAAGCATCCAAGAAGTCCATAACCGAGGACACGGCTATTCAATAGATCATGATAACCCCCAGGGTGTACTTCTTCACACACGCCTCGCCACTTACCGCCATATACACGCCATGTATCTCGCAACCTCAAGCTGAAGCTCGGCGAGGGTGTCGGCCACGACCGACTAACCACACAAGACTCTAGTCCAGGTTTATCCCTATTCGGTTCCATCCGCAAGGAGATCCGCCGGGTGTCGCCACGGCCCCAAACGATGTGAGCAGGGTTTCAAGCCCACCATCCGGTGCCACTTGGTACACCGTACACTGTGTTTAGTTCTGTCTCTAAGCCCACCCTCGCCGGTGCCACTTGGTAGAAAAATAGCACTACCTACAAACACCTAAACTAGTTATGACTCGGATGAGATCAAGTTTATTAATAAGTCGAGAGGGTCGAGACGAACCCAATGTGTGGTAGTATCGAGTCATTGGACAACATACATAGAACTCAAGTTAAGGACGGTTCCAAAGGAGACAACCCACCATGTACTCCTACATGGCCTCTCACCACTACCTTTACCAAATCGTGTTCACACACTTCACTCTCAAAGATCGTAACACGAACGTACTCCAATTCATTCCCAATGAATCAGACCCGACAAAACTCTAAGCAATAGCAGGCATAGCATGGTAGGAACACAACATGGCTCAATCAACTCCTACACATGCTAGTGGGTTTCAACTATTTATCGTGGCAATGACAGTCATAG
>JAHIAM010014924.1:0-13090 GCA_021605205.1 Aegilops longissima | reverse complement strand
GGGGCGGGGGTTGGGAGGGCGGCGAGGAATCGAGGGAGAGACCGGGCTAGGGTTAGGGGGGGGAGGGGCCTTGGGGCCTGGGAGCAGGCCGCCCGAGGAGGCGCGGGGGCCTAGGCCTTGAGGCCGGTTGATTTGCCCTCTCCCCTATACTCTTTTCTCAAATAAAGAAAGAAAGAGCAAGAAAAAGAGGAGAAGGGGAAGAATTTGGGCAGAGGACAACCCCGGCTCACAAAAATGTGAGGAATTTAACAAAATGGCCCGAGGATTTTGGTGAACCCGAAATGATGAAAATAATGGCAAGGTTTGGAGACCAAACTTGAAGCAAAAAAAGGAACGAAATTATTTTGCAAGGTGTTAAGATCAATTCCAAATAAATGGAATAAATTATAATAGCTCCATAACTATTAGGAGGATATGTTATAAAGAGAAATCACCACGTGAATTTCAATTTAAATGGATCAAAAATCCATGCAATTTATTTAGAAGAGTTTTAAAATTAAATGGCATGATGGCATGATGCAATGCAAGAGATGACATGATGCAAGCACACACAAAACAAATCACATGGCAAAACTTAAACCCCGAAGGCAATCAAGCCCGGGCCTTGGGGCCACAACCGTTAATAAAAACACGATCCGTTTGATTTAGAATCGTTCGATCAGGTCAAAGCTTGCATCGACGAACCATTTACGCTAGCTCTTTGTCACCCATATACGAAAACATATCCTTAGTCCTTTCGTATTTCAGATGTTCTGACCGCTGTCCGATCCACCCTTCGATTACTTTGGTACCTTCCGCCAAGCTTGCTAAGCATACGCCGGTTGGTACACAGATTGCATACATGATAGAGCCTATGGCGAAGCATAGGAACATCTTTCATTTTCTCTATCTTCCCGTGGTCGGGCATTGAGTCTCACTCAATCTTACACCTTGTAATACAGGTAAAAACCTTTCTTTGCCGATCCATTTTGAACTTTTTCAAAACTTTATCAAGGTATGTGCTTTGTGAAAGTCCAATCGCCTTGATCTATCTCTAGATCTTGATGCCCAATATGTAAGCAGCTTCACCGAGGTCTTTCATTGAAAAACTTTATTCAAGTATCCTTTTATGCTATCCAGAATTTATATCATTTCCAATTTAATATGTCCCACATATAATATTAGAAATGCACAAGCTCCCACTCACTTTCTTGTAAATCCCCAAAAGTCTGAAAACCCATTTTCTTTTGAAATTTCAAATATAAAAGCGGCATTCTAACTTTCCAGATTTAACTGCACTAAAATTATCGTTGAACCCTTGAACTTTGTTGAAACCCTTTCGCAAAACCTTTGTGCATTATATTACCAACCTTCTTCTTAAAATCCATTTAAATTTTAATCCTTTGCCAAATTTCATCGGCGGTAACCAAAGGCCAATTTGTTTAAAGGAAAATTTTTAGGTTGATTTTAAAGAATTCTGGGTCACCTCCCTTCCTTTATTTTATTCCCATGGTCATAACATGACTTCCGAATAAGATTACCGCATCACTGTTCGATTTTACTTCGTTGACTACGAGGTTCCGGGTGAGTAACTTGATCTCAAGCTTCATGATCATCATCATTAGTTTCCTCACTAATTGGTGTAGTTGTCACAGAACCATTTCTTGTGATGAACTACTTTCCAATAAGGGAGTAGATAATTATCTCATCAAGTTCTACTTTCCTCCCACTCACTTTTTCGAGAGAAACCTTCTCTAGAAAGGATCCGATTTAGCAACGGAAAATCTTGCCTTCAGATTCTGGAAGGTGTACCCCCTCCCTTTGGGTATCCTATGAAGACACATTTTTCCGATTTGGGTTCAAGCTTATCCGGTTGAAGTTTTTAATAAGCATCGCAGCCCCAAACTTTAAGAAACGCATAACTTTGGTTTCGCCAAACCACAGTTCATAAGGCCCGCCTCAACGGATTTTGACGGTGTCCTATTTAACGTGAATGCGCCGCCTAAAGCATAACCCCAAAACGAAAGCGGTAAATCGAAATAGACATCATAGATCGCACCATATCTAGTAAAGTACGACAGACGCTTTAACACACCATTTTCCGTGGTGTTCCGGTTGGGGAGTTGCAAACTATTCCACATTGTTTCAAATGTAAACCAAACTCGAATTCCAAATATTCTCCTCCACGATCAGATCGAGAAACTTTATTTTCTTGTTACGATGATTTTCCACTTCACTCGAAATTCTTTGAACTTTTCAAATGTTTCAGATTTGTGTTTCATTAAGAGATATACCCATATCTGCTCAAATCATCTGTGAAGGTGAGAAAATAACGATACCCCCAAGGGCCTCAACATTCATTGGACCACAAACAAGATGTATGATTTCCAACAAACCGTTGTTGCTTCCAACCCGGAGAACGGCGCTTTTGGTCATCTTGCCCATGAGGCACGGGTTCCAAGTACCAAGTGATTCATAATCAAGGATTCCGTAAGCCCATCAAGATGGAGTTTCTTCATGCTTTATAACGATATGATCAAACGGCAAGGTACAAATAAGTTGCACTATCATTATCAACTCGATCTTTTGGCTTCAACATTATGAATATGTGTATCACTACCCGAGATTCAACAAGAATAGACCATTCTTCAAGGGTGCATGACCATAAAAGATATTACTCAATAAATAGAACAACCATTATTCTCGATTTAAATGAATAACCGCCCGCATTAAACAAGATCCAGATATAATGTTCATGCTCAACGCCGCACCAAATAACAATTATTTAGGTCTAAAACTAATCCCAAAGGTAGATGTAGAGGTAGCGGTCAATCGCATCACATCGACTTTGGAACCATTTCCAACGCCAGATCGTCACCTCGCCCCTAGCCAATCTTCGCTAATCCGTAGTTCCTGCTTCGAAGTTGCAAATATTAGCAAGTAACCAGATCAAATACCTGTACATCATGCAGTATTAGTAAGGTACACATCAATAACATGTATATCACATATACCTTGATCACCTTGCCATCCTTCTTATCCGCCAAATACTTGGGGCAGTTCCGCTCAAAGGTCCGCTTGTTTGCAGAAAAACACTCGCCAGTGCTTAGGTCCGCATTGGTTTTTCTCCCGAGCAGCAACTTGCTTGCGTTCTTTTGAAGTTTCCTTCTTCCTTTGCCCTTTTCTTGAAACTAGTGGTCTTGTTGACCATCAACACTTGATGCTCTTTCTTGATTTCTACCTCCGCTGCTTTTAGCATTGTAAGAGCTCAGAATTGTCTTAGTCATCCCTTGCATATTATAGTTCATCACGAAGCTCTTGTAGCTTGGTGGCGTGATTGGAGAATTTCACAATGACACTATCATTCGAAGATTAACTCCCACCTGAATTAAGTGATTGTTATACCGCACATTTTGAGTATGTGCTCACCGATGTAACTATTCTCCTCCATCTTGCAGCTATAGAACTTATTGGAGACTTCATATCTCTCAATCCGCATTTGCTTGAAATATTAACTTCAACTCCTGGAACATCACATATGCTCCATGACGCTCAAAACATCGTGAAGACCCGGTTCAAGCCGTAGCATGGCACAATCGAACTATTGAGTAGTCATCGCTTTGCTTTGCCAGACGCTCATAACTTCGCTCAAGATCTCGCAGCAGTTCGCTACCCAGCGGTGCTTCCAGACTAATTTTTCGTGCAGCAATGAGGATAATCCTGGTTACGGACCCAGTCCGTAATTGCTACCATCATCTTTCAACTTTGCTTTCTCAAGGAACGCATTAAAATTCAACGGAACAACAGACGAGCCATCTATCTACAAAGAAACATAGACAAGCAAAATACTATCAGTACTAAGTTCATGATAAATTTAAGTTTAATTAATCATATTAAAAACTCCCACTTAGACAGACATCTCTCTAGTCATCTAAGTGATAACATGATCCAAATCAACTAAACCATGTCCGATCATCACGGAGATGGAGTAGTTTCAATGGTGAACATCACTATGTTGATCATATCTACTATATGATTCACGCCACCTTTCGTCTCGTGTTCCGAGGCCATATCTGTTATATGCTAGGCTCGCCAAGTTTAACCTCGAGTATTCCGCGCGAACTGTTTTGCACCCGCTGTATTTGAACGTAGAGCCTATCACACCCGATCATCACGCGGTGTCTCAAAGACAAGAACTTTCGCAACGTGCATACTCAGGAGAACACTTCTGATAATTTTGGTAGAGATCATCTTATAATGCTACCGCACAATCAAAGCAAGATAAGATGCATAAAGGATAAACATCACATGCAATCAATATAAGTGATATGATATGGTCATCATCATCTTGTGCTTGTGATTCCATCGCAAGCAACATCATGATCACCATCGCCACCGGCGCCGACACCTTGATCTCCATCGAGCATCGTTGTCGCCTCGCCAACTATTGCTTCTACGACTATCGCTACTCCTTAGTGATAAAGTAAAGCAATTACATGGCGCTTGCATTTCATACAATAAGCGACAACCATATGGTTCTCGCCATTGCCGATAACTCGTTACAAAACATGATCATCTCATACAATAAAATATAGCATCACGCCTTGACCATATCACATCACAACATGCCCTGCAAAAACAAGTTAGATGTCCCTACTTTGTTGTTGCAAGTTTTACGTGGCTGCTACGGGCTGAGCAAGAACCGCTTTACCACGCATCAAAACCACAACGATATTTCACAAATAGACTCCGCTTTTAACCTTCTCAAGGACCGGCGAGCCACACTCGATTCAACTAAAGTGAGAGACAGACACCGCCGGTCACCTTTAAGCAACGAAAGCTCTGAGCGGTGAAACCAGTCTCCGTAAGCGCACGCGTAATGTCGGTCCGGCCGCTTCATCTCACAATACCGCTGAACCAAAGTATGACATGCTGGTAGGTAGTATGACTTGTATCGCCCACAACTCACTTGTGTTCTACTCGCATATGACATCAACGCATAAAACCAGGCTCGATGCCATCATGGGGAACGAGTAATTTCAAAAATTTCACGATCACGCAAGACCATGGTGATGGCATAGCAACGAGAGGGAGAGGTCCGCCCACGCACTGTGAGACCGAAAGCGAAGCGCGATAACAACGCTGTTGATGTAGTCGACGCTCACGATTCGACCGATCCAAGCACCGAACGCACGCACCTCCGAAGTTCTGCACACGCTCAGCGATGACGATCCCCTGACCGATCCAGAAAGTGTCGGGATGAGTTCCACAAGACGACGGGCAGGACGATGTTGATGCTCCACCGACGCAGGGCTTCGCTTAAGCTCCGCTGACGATATGACTTCTCCGCAGCAGGTTTCGCTTAAGCTCCACGACGATATGACCAAGTGGAATATGGTGGAAGGGGCACCGCACACGGCTAAGAAAAGATCCGAGATCAACTCTAGGTCTCATGGGTGCCCCTGCCTCAGATATAAAGGAGCCAAGGGAGGTGCGGCCAGCCTTGGGAGGCGCCGAGGAGTCCTACTCCCACCGAGTAGGACTCCCTGTCCTAGTTGGAGTAGGATTGGGAGGGGAAGAGGAGGCGCCGCCTCTCCTTGTCCTATTCGGACTAGAGGGGAGGGGGCGCAGCCCACCGCCGCCCTTCCTATTCTCCCTGGCCCATGAAGGCCCATATACCCTCGGGGTTCCGAACTCCTGTTCCAGAACTCGCTTTCACCGAACCCTTCCAAGTCCAAACATAGGCTTCCAATATATCAATATTTATGTCTCGACCATTTCGAGACTCGCCATGTCCGTGATCACATCCGGACTAACAAACTTCGTGCATCAATTTATAAACTCATAATGAATCCATCAACGTTGGCCGGGGACCTACGGTTCGAGAACTATGTAGACATGACCTAGAACCATTCTCTAATAACCAATAGCGGAACCTGATGCCCATATTGGTTCCTACATATTCTACAAGATCTTTATCTCAAACCGCATAACAATAAGTTGTTCCTTTGTTCGGTATAAATTTACCCGAGATTCGATGGGATCCAATACCTAGTTCAACTGCACGTAAGTCTCTTTAATCGCTCCGAATACATCATCTCACAACTAACTCATTAGTTGTAATGCTTGCAAGGCTTTAGATGTTATTAAGAAGGCCTAGAGATACCTCTCCCATAATCGGAGGACAAAAACCTAATCCAAATACGCCAACCCAACAAGTACCTTTGGAGACACAGTATTTTTTAATCACCCGCCAATTGTGACGCTGGTAGTACCTAAAGTGTTCCTCCAAACGGGAGTTGCATAATCTCATAGTTATAGGAACATGTATGGGCTGAAGAAAGCATTAACATACTAAACGATCAAGTGTTGTTAACGGAATGGGTATGTCAATCGATCATTCAACTATGATGGACCTTGTTAATCAAATAACAACCCTTGTTCATGGTTAGGAAACATAACCATCTTTGATTAACAAGCTAGTAAGAGAGGATACTAGTGACATACTGTTTGTCTATATATTCACAATGTATTATGTTTCCGGTTAATACAATTCTAGCATGAATAATAAACATTTATCATTATAAGGAAATAAATAATAACTTTATTATTGCCTCTAGGCATATTTCCTTTGCAATGATGGTGGCCCATATTCCCCCAATATGTTTTAACATGGGCAAGAGCCATCCAAACCTCTATGCACGCCACCTTCTTCATGGCATCAACGGATACGACGCCAAGGAATTGTTGCACTAAACCAAAATAATGTCCTTTTGCCCGCCATAGATGGTCTATTACACTCATTGCAAGATCGACAACCGGAGCCGCCACAGCGCCATCCTTTCACTCAACGAACGGGTAGCACAATTACCAACAACCTTTCTATTCACTATCTTTTTTATCCTCGAAAACATGGTCGATCACCATTTTTGCCGATCCGATACGCTGGCTCCCAAAAGATCCAAAGGAGCGGATTTTGATCTAAGAACTTCATCCGCAAAAATAGGGGCTTCGTTTTCGCCCCGGCTCCTCCCGCATCCCCACTTCGAACCCTCCCGCATCAAGGGCCATCTTCAGTCACCGATTTCCGATTCTTTTCAAGGAGCTCAACCGCCGGTGGCATTTCAACCCACAGCCATCTCGGCTATTTTATCTTCGTGGGCGGAGCGCCTGTTCGTTTCAAATCTTGCCCTTTTAGCAGGAGTAGCCCGGCTTGTTCCTCTTAGGCAAGCCCCAGCCTACGGCAGCAGTCGGCCCAAACATATCACGTTAACATTATTTCCTCTTAATATTTTATAACAATAAGGAAAACAAGCACATACTGGGACTGGCCGCTTCACAAGCGGATGGCCCCAAACTTAACACGCCCGTTTGGCGGTCCGGCCCCCACACTTAGCCACCGCATGAATGCAAAGGGACATTATTTAAGAGGGATCTCCGCTTCCCCTAGGCTGGCAACCGAGTCTCGGGCTACTATCTATATGGACACATTTAGCGGAAAAACAAAAAAAATTACGATTTATTATGTACCAAAGCCACCGGTCAAAGTTTATTCAACCCGCTTAGGGATGAAATTTCCAAGCACCTGCCCATTAACAAACGGTGATCCTCCCGAGAGAGCTTGCTCCTGGGGTAACGAGTAATTTAAAAAATTTACAACACGCAAGACCATGGTGATGGCATAGCAACGAGGAGAGTATCCGCCCACGCATAGACCAAAAGCGAAGCGATATCAACGCTGTTGATGTAGTCACGCCTTCACGATCCGACCGATCCAAGCACCCATTCGCACCTCCGAAGTTCTTAGCACACGCTCACCATCGATCCCGGCCCATCCAGAAAGGCCGGGAGGAGTTCCACAAGAGCGGACGATCTTGATGTTCACCCGCAGGCTTCGCCAAGCACTGCACAATATGACCGAGGTGGAATATGGTGGAGGGGGGCACCCACGGCTAAGGAACGATCACGAAGATCAACTTGTGTGTCCTAGGGTGCCCCCGCCCCGAAATAAAGGGAAGGGGGGCCAGCCCTTGGGCGACGGGGGGGAGTCCTCCTCCAGTAGGGTAGGACTTTCCTAGTCCTACAGGAAGAGGGGGGGGAAGGAAGGGGAGGAGGGAGGGGGCGCGCCTCCAGTCCACCCGACCCCCATGGGGGGGGGCCACCTTGGGCCCTCTCCCCTTGGCCCAATAAGGCCCATAACTTCCCCGGGTTCCGAACCCTCCCAAGACCCCTCCAAACTTCCAACCTTCCTGTCCAATATAACCATCCAATATATCAATTTTATGTCTCGACCATTTCGAGACCCTCATGTCCGGGATCACATCCGGACTAACCCTTCGTACATCAAAATACATAAACTCATAATATAACCATCATTGAAACTTTTGCGCGGACCCACGGTTCGAGAACTATGTAGACATGACCTAGAACCATTTCTAATAACCAATAGCGAACCTGATGCCCATATTGGTTCCTACATATTCTACTAAGATCTTTATCGTCAAACCGCATAACAACATACGTGTTCCCTTTGTCACGGATGTTACTTACCCGAGATTCGATCCGATCCAATACCTAGTTTAATCTGACGAAAGTCTTTACTGCTCCGTAATACATCATCTCACAACTAACTCATTAGGTTGTTTAAGGCTTATGTGATGTATTACCAGAAGGCCTAGAGATACCCCGAAATCGGAGTGACAAACCTAATCTTGATTCATGCCAACTCAACATATACTTTGAGACACTTGTAGAGTACCTTTATAATCACCCGTTGCCAGACGCTTTGGTAGCACAAAAGTGTTCCTCCGTAAACGGAGTTGCATAATCTCATAGGCAGGAACTTTGTATAAGTTGAAGATAGCATAAGCAACATACTAAACGATCAAGTGCGCTAATGAAATGGGTCATGTCAATCACATCATTCTCCTAATGATGTGATCCCGTTAATCAAATGACAACTCATGTCTATGGCTAGAAACTTAACCATCTTTGATTCAACGAGCTAGTCAAGTAGAGGCATACTAGTGACACTATGTTTGTCTATGTATTCACACATGTATTATGTTTCCTTAATACAATTCTAGCATGAATAATAAACATTTATCATGAAATAAGGAAATAAATAATAACTTTATTATTGCCTCTAGGGCATATTTCCTTCAGCCTCCCACTTGCACTAGAGTCAATAATCTAGTTCCATCGCCATGTGATTTAACATCAATAGTTCACATCTATATTGGTTAACACCATAGTTCACATCGACATGTGACCAACACCCAAAGGGTTTACTAGATTCAGTAATCTAGTTCACATCGCTATGTGATTAACACCCAAAGAGTACTAAGGTGTGATCATGTTTTGCTTGTGAGATAATTTTAGTCAACGGTCTGCCACATTCGAGCCGTAATTATTTTGCAAATTTCTATGTCTACAATGCTCGCACGGAGCTACTCTAGCTAATTGCTCCCACTTTCAATATGTATCTAGATTGAGACTCAGAGTCATCTAGATTAGTGTTAAAACTTGCATCGACGTAACCTTTACGATTAACCTTTTTCACTTCCATAATTGAGAAACATATCCTTATTCTACTAAGGATAATTTTGACCGCTGTCCATTGATCTATTTCCTAGATCTCTATTGCACCCCTTGCCAATCTTAGTGGTAGGGTATGCAATAGATCCTGTACACAAGATGACATACTTTATAGAACCTATGTGATGCATAGGGAATGACTTTCATTCTCTTTCTATCTTCCGCCGTGGTCGGGTTTTTGAGTTTACTCAATCTCACACCTTGTAACACAGCAAGAACTCTTTCTTTGACTGCTCCATTTTGAACTACTTCAAAATCTTGTCAAGGTATGTATTCATTGAAAACTTATCAAGCCGCCTTGATCTATCTCTATAGATCTTGATGCTCAATATGTAAGCAGCTTCACCGAGGTCTTTCTTTGAAAAATTCCTTTCAAATACTCCTTTATGCTTTGGTTAATTCTACATTATTTCATCAACAATATGTCATTCACATATACTTATCGAAATGCCGTGCTCCACTCACTTTCTTGTAAATACAAGCCTCACCGCAAGTCTCAGATAAAACTATACGCTTTGATCAACTTATCAAAGTGTGTATTCCAACTCCGATATGCTTGCACCAGTCCATAGATGGATCCTGAGCTACACATTTTGTTAGCACCTTTAGGATTGACAAAACCTTCCGTTGCATCATATACAACTCTTCTTTAAGAAAACCATTAAGGAATGCAGTTTGACATTCATTTGCCGATTTCATAAAATGTGGCAATTGCTAACATGATTCGGACATAAAGCATCGCTACAGCTTGAGTAAATCTCATTGTAGTCAACACCTTGAACTTGTCGAAAATCTTTTCCATAAGTCGAGCTTTGTAGATAGTAATACTACTATCAAGATCTCCTCTCTTGAAGATCCATTTATATAATATGGCTTGCCATCATCTGCAACTCCATCAAAGTCCACACTTTGTTCTCATTATGGATCCCATCTCGATTTCATGGTCTCAAACCATTTCGCGAATCGGCTCATCATCGCCCTCATAGTTCGTAGGTTCATCATGGTCTAGTAACATGACTTCTAGAATAAGATTACCGCATCACTCGTGCGGATCTTACTCGAAGACCCACGGGTTTGGTAGCAACTTGATCCAAGTTTCATGATCATCATCATTAACTTCCTCACTAATTGGTGTAGGAATCACGAACTGATTTCCGTGATGAACTACTTTCCAATAAGGGAGAAGGTACAATTACCTTATCAAGTTCTACTTTCCTCCCACTCACTTCTTTCGAGAGAAACTTCTTTCTAGAAAGGATCCATCTTAGCAACAAATATCTTGCTTTCGGATCTGTGATAGAAGGTGTACCCAATAGTTACCTTTGGGTATTCTATGAAGACGATTCGATTTGGGTTCGAGCTATCGGTGAAAACTTTTTCACATAAGCATCACAACTCCAAACTTTAAGAAACGCATCTTAGGTTTATCGCTAAACCATAGTTCATACGTGTCATCTCAACGATTTAGATGGTGCCCTATTAAACGTGAATGCAGCCTTTAATGCATAACCCCAAAACGATAGTGGTAAATCGGTAAGATACATCATAGATCGCACCATATCAAAATAAAGTACGGTTACGATGTTCGGACACACCATAATGTTGTGGTGTTCCTGTATGGGAGCTGTGAAACTATTCCACATTGTTTTCATTGAAGACCAAACTCAGAATTCAAATATTCATCTCCACGATCAGATCGCAGAAACTTTATTTTCTTGACGATGATTTTCCACTTCACCTGAAATTTTTGAACCTTTCAACTATTTCGACTTTATGTTTCATCAAGTAGATATACCCATATCTACTCAAATCATCTTGTGAAGGTCGAAAATAACGATACTTGCCACGAGCATCAACATTCATTGGATCACATACATCGGTATGTATTATTTCCAATAAGTCAAGAGTTTGTTCCATTGTTCCGAGAACGGAGTTTTAGTCATCTTGCCCAAAAGGCACGGTTCGCAAGCATCAAATGATTCATAATCAAGGATTCCAAAAGTCCATCAGATGGAGTTTTTCATGCGCTTACACCAATATGACTTAAACGAAAGTCACAAATAAGTTGCACTATCATTATTAACTTTGCATCTTTTGGTTTCAATATTATGAATATGTGTATCACTATGATCGAGATCCAATGAACATTTTCATTGGGTGTGTAACCATATAAGGTTTTATTCATGTAAATGAACAACAATTTATTCTCTTACTTAAATGAATTAGATTGCAATAAACATGATCAAATCATATTTATGTCAACACCAAATAACACTTATTTAGGTTCCACACTAATCCGAAAGTATAGGAGGTGCGATGATGATCATATCAATCTTGGAACTACTTCCAACACTCATCGCCATTCCCTTCAACTAGTTTCGCTCATTCGCAACTCTTGTTTTAAGTTATACTCTTAGCAACCAACCAGATCAAATACCGAGGGGTTGCTACAACACTAGTAAAATACACATCAATAATTGTATATCAAATATACCTTGTTCACTTTGCCATCCTTCTTA
Organism: Aegilops longissima; assembly: GCA_021605205.1. Classification (NCBI taxonomy): domain Eukaryota; kingdom Viridiplantae; phylum Streptophyta; class Magnoliopsida; order Poales; family Poaceae; genus Aegilops; species Aegilops longissima. Next base: position 995 of record JAHIAM010014924.1, on the reverse strand, counting down.
TCCGCCAAATACTTGGGGTAGTTCCGCCCAAGGACCAGTTCCATTGTAGCAAAAGCACTTAGTCTCGTGCTTAGATCAGATTTGGGCTTTTCACCAGCAGAACTTGCTTGCCGCTCTTCTTGAAGTTCCTTCTTCCTTTCCTTTCCTTGAGACTAGTGGTCTTGTCAACCATCAACACTTGATGTTTTTTTGATTTCTACCTTCGATTTTAGCATCAAGAGCTTGGGAATTGTTTTCGCTATCCCTTGATACGTTCATCACGGTTCTAGTAACTTAGTGATGGTGACTAGAGAATTTGTCAATCACTATCTTATCGGAAGATTAACTCCCACTTGATTCAAGTGATTGAAGTACCGCATAATCTGAGAACATGCTCACTAGTTGAGCGATTCTCTCCATCTTTTAGCTATAGAACTTGTTGGAGACTTCATACTCTCAACTCGGTATTTGCTTGAAATATTAACTTCAACCGAACATCTCATATGGCCCATGACGCTCAAAACATCTTTGAAGTCCCGATTCTAAGCCTTAAGCATGGTGCACTAAACTATCAAGTAGTCATCATATTGAGCTAGCCAAACGCTCATAACGCCTCGATCCGCTTCCTGCAATAGGTTTGTCACCTAGCGTGCATTAAGGACATAATTTTTTCAGGCAGCAATGAGGATAAACCTCAGATCACGGATCCAATCCGATCATTGCTACTAACATCTTTCAATACAATTTTCTAGGAACACATATGAAAACATAGGAAGCAACAACGCAGCTATTGATCTACAACATAATTTGCAAATACTACAGGACTAAGTTCATGATAAATTAAAGTTCAATTAATCATATTACTTAAGAACTCCCACTTAGAACATCTCTAGTTATCTAAGTGATCACGTGATCCAAATCAACTAAACCATAACCCATCATCACGTGAGATGGAGTAGTTTTCAATGGTGAACATCTTATGTTGATCATATCTATATATGATTCACCGCCCCCCT